>BSBK01002225.1:0-177500 GCA_027943335.1 Chamaecyparis obtusa | reverse complement strand
TTATTAGGTTGTATCAATCAATTTAGGTGTTAATATACCATATTAGACCTCTTATTAATTCTTAAGGGTCCTATTAGGTATTAAGTGGTCCTATTAGATGTTAAAGGTCTTATTAGATCTTATGAATCATGTTAGGTGTTAAATAAAAATATTAGGTCTTATTACTAATGTTAGGTCTTAAGGGGTCCTATTATGTCTTATTGATCATGTTAGGTCTTAATTGGTCATATTAGTCACATGTTAAGTCTTAATTGGTCAATTAATAGGTCCTAATTGGTCAAATATTAGTCACTTGTTAGGTCTTAATTGGTCCTATTAGGTCTTCATAGGTCATATTGGACCTAATTAGTCTTAATAGGTCCTATTAGTTCTTAAGGGTCCTATTAGGTCTTATTAGCAGGTATTAGGTCTTATTAGGTCTTATTACTCATGTCAGGTCTTAAGGGGTCCTATTATGTCTTTTTAATCATGTTAGGTCTTAATTGATCATATTAGTTACATGTTAAGTCTTAATTAGTCTTAATCAGTCAATTAATAGGTCCTAATTAGTCAAGGGGTATATGCAGGATCATGGTATGCCAAACTAGGCCCTTAAGTGGCAATGAAAATTCAAAAAATCAGGTTTAGGCAAGTTGACATAAAAATTTGAATAAGTTATAAATATTATATCAAAAATATGTAACAAGAGAATTTATACAAAACTAAATTTAGTTTCTAAGATACTAGGCCTTTTTTGAAAAACATTATTGTATATTTTGAAAATTTCAAATTTCAATGTAGTAGTACAAAAATTTCAGGAAAAAATAAGTAGGTGTATGTTTGACCAGCTTAAACACAATCAAATGATAATTTTTGTGTACAAGATTCTAGATATAAGTAGTAGACTCATGTCTAGATGCGAAACATATTTTTTGGTATTTTTTTTCTAGCTAAATAATTAATTATGATTTTTCTTCTACAACTTTTCTAGAATACAAAAAATTTTGTGTCTGACCACATTAACTTAGTCTAAACTTTATCAAATTGAATTTTTATTTTTATTTTTCTTGTGGTAGGAAAATCATAGAATGTGACACATATTTTGTATTTCAAAAATGTTATACAGTTTGAAAGTTATAGCTATTTTTCAATAAGTCTATCAATTAGGACTAGAAAGATCACAAGTAGGTGTATGTTTGACCATATTAAACAAAATCAAATGACACAATTTTTTTATAAGATTATAGAGAAAAGTAATAGACTGATGTCTGGATGTGATGTATATTTTTTTAAAAAAAATTTCAAGTAAATAATTAATTATGATTTTTCTGCTACAAATTTTTCTAAATATAAAAACTCTCATGTCAAACCACCTTAACTTAGTCAAAACTTCATCAAATTGAAATAATTGTTTATTATTGTGGTATTAGGTGAAGCATAGAATGTGATGTATATCTCAAATTTCAAAAAATTTATATTATTTGAAAGTTATAGTTGTTTTTCAAAGATTCTATCAATTAGGACTTCTTTTTCACATCGTCGCTTTTTGGCATACCATGATCCTGCACATACCCCAAGTATTAGTAATATGTTAGGTTTTAATTCCTATTAGGTCCTATTAGGTCATATTAATCAATTTAAGGGTCTTATTAGGTCTTATTAATCATGTTATATCTTAATATGAAATACTAGGTCTTATTATTCATGTTAGCTCTTAAGGGGTCCTATTACATCTTGTTAATCATGTTAGGTCTTAATTGATCAGAGAGAGAGAGAAAGAAAGTTCATGTTGTTAGGAATGGGAACACTAAGAGTGGGGGGGGGTGGGGGTTGAATTAGTGTTCACTATATCTAATATTTTTACTTTACTCTTTAAACTTAACTTGAATGCTTGAGTAGTGAAATGAACGTTAACATAAATAAGATATATGAACACAACACATAACACTAATATGGTTATAGAAAAAATCATATAGGTAAAAACCTCAATGGGAATTGACACCCACTAATAATCTATACTAGTGTCCTATAATCCTTGTTAAAAGATCCTTAACCTTTTTAGAAGTTGTCTTTACAATGTATTTAGTACAATGACCTTGTCAAGGGCCAAACCTTATTAGGAGTCTTTTACAATTAACCCTACTAGGGTTGGGTACAAACTATCCTAGATCTCGCTGCTCAAGTGGTGAAGGCTACAAGCTTTTGATCTCAGATACACACTATATCTACTGGATGAATTGGCATTGTGACACTGCTTGTCTAATCAATTCCTTTGATGCACTGATAATTTGACCTATTGCAAAGCTCTAATACATCTTAACAACTCTTTCCATACTTCATCTCTTCTTATATGAACTCTATAACAACTTTCTTACCTATTAAAAAGGGCGCATCTCATATTTATATGTGCTTATCAAAACAATTAACTAGGTCAACCTATAACCGATTACATACAACACTTCTAATTGAATTGGCTCAAGTTTGTTTACAAAAAAAGTTAATTATATGTCTAAAATCTAAATACAATAGGTGCATAACCTTTACAAAACAATTTTATCATCACTAAACAAATTACCAAGAATCGGTTGCATAATCTATTCTATTATGGCATTCACTGTCTGTGTAACTTCAACTATCTGTATCTTTGTCATATAGAATATTCTAATCATACACTCTTATACTAATCATGAATATACCCTTACCATCTTATCTTTTAGGGCACATACCATAACTCGGTCATATGCACTTGCGTTGATGCTCTGATCTATTAGAGCTCTGTTAACTATCCAATCTTTTATACTTAGCCAAATACTGATCTTCTGATGATGTGTGTTGACTCCAAAACACTATATGAATTTGTTTCCATAATGAAAACACTATATTAAGTCATATACAATAGTATATTCAACTTGTCAACAATCTCTCCTTTGTCATTGATGACAACAAAGGAATATGGAAAAGTTACTATTTTTCCTCTTATACAAAAAACTCTAACTTATATCTCCCTTAGTCTTGATACTATACATCTTCTTTACATATCTATAACACCATATTCTATACATACTCCTCCTTTGACATTAATGACAAAGGTGCTAAAAATTGAATCTCTACAAGTACTTATAGGGAAAGTACATCCAGATATGCTATCTGTAAATTTTGGATCTCTTGTTTCCAAAATGTAATTAGTGCATTGATTGTTTGGAGATGGGTGCACAATGCATAAGTAAACTTCTCCATCTAATCTAAATCTGAGCTTGAACCTTGATCATATGTCACCCTGGTGGCATTGATCTCCTTCATATTCTGATTAAGCACATCTAGGGAGGGTGCAAGAGCATTACTTAGCTGTGTTTGCCTTGCCCTTATCTTGGACATCTCCTTCTCAGCTTTTTCTATTTTATCTAACTATCCTTGGTCGATATTCTTACACATTTTTACATCAATGGAGTGGTCTTATATTGATTTCCATACTTGTTCTATCATTGCTTCTACCTCTTGTATCTTCTTGAAATGATCATCAGTCAACTTGTCTGGGTCCATACAATCTATAATGATCTTCTTGCCATTTGCTATAAACACTTTTAAGGATGCTTGACCAACCTTGAGTGAACTTAGGTCAAGTGCAAAGTTACTAACCAATTCACTGAGCCTCTTCTTTATATACTTTTCTTCTGCAACTAGGGATGCAGATTCTTCCAAGCTAGAAAATTTTGTCTTAAAATTTGAAAGAATTGTGCTCACATCATCCACTGAATGAACCTTAGACACTTTCTTGTCTAAAGGTAATAAACTGTTCAATATGTTGACTGATTCAAGAAATAAGGGATTCCTCATTACTTTTTTCTCTTTGGCCTTCTCCATATCTAAGACATTGATCTTGATTAGGTCTTCTTCTCCCCAAGAATCTAGACTAGTGGTGTCTAGTGTCAATCTTGACAACAATGATATAGGAGGAGTGATAGGAGTGCTATCCACTACTTCTTGCTTTACTCTGATTGTCATTTCAATAGATGGATCATGTGTTGGTTCATTTCCTTTTACCTCTTCTTCTTTTTTTGTCTCTTTCTCTTCTTCTTGTTGTGTTTCTTTTTCTTCTTCTTTTTCTATCTCTTTTTCTTCTTCAGCTTCCTCTTGTATCTTAGGTGAGTTGCCACCACATAGTGTTTCAGCCCCTTGTGTGCTTACAAAGGCTTCTTAGAACTTGTTCAAGTCATTATTTATGGCTACCATTGCAATATCAACATTATCAATAATGATAGTGTTATCCTTTAGTGACTCTGTCATGGATGTAGACTTTTTTGCCTCTACAAGAGTTTCAACTATGGGTGCTAAATCCCAAGGATCTGTAAATGGTACATTTGTGATCTTTGACTCCTTCGCTACCTTTTTGGGTACTTGATTTTTGGGTGCAGTAGGTGGATCCATGTGTCTATTCATGAAAACCTTCTCAAAGGCTTTTTCTTTCTCTCTGGTTGTACACTCAAAAATTTTGTTCCATTATGTGTAGTGTTCTTAGCTTTGTTCGTAGATGTGGCTTTACCAGATCTAGCAACAGTGATTTCTCTTCTAAGTAACACACCAGTAGACTTTCATCTAGAATATTCTCGATTATCCTAAGATCTTCTTTAACAGCTTGTTTCTTCAAGGATTCTAAGATTTCCAAACATTATCTGGAATGACTATTTTTAGTTCCAAGACTGCCTTTTTTGAACTTGATCATTTGTTTTATGATCATGCCATGAATCTCTGACTTGTCAATTTCACTATATCTATCATAAAACTTTCCTATCTGATCCAATCTTCCTTCATCAACAATCCTTGTATTGAACACTTTAAGACTAGGTTTGAAATCTACCTCTAGAGGTGCTTGAGTATTTTTCCTTCTTCTTGTTGCTCATGAGGATGGATGACTAGTGTTTATTTCCTTCTTCCTCTTAAGCATTGCCTTATACTCAAGAGGAGCAGTAAGGTCAATTGTGATGAAGGGTGCTCCCCTTAATACCACAAACACATAACAGAAATAGAGAAACCACAACAATATGCAAGAACAAAAGATTGGCTTCTTATTATCTCCACAAATGTGGAATTACAAACTTTTAGAATTACAATATGCAAAGCCACATGGGCATTCCCTTACAATATTCTGTAGGACAAAGCCTCAAATCAATACCTAGATCTACTACCCAGAACTATTCTGAACTGCCTAAGGCAATAATACAGCCTTCCTTATATAGGCAATTTTCCACCGCTTGGGAAGGTTCCAGAATTTTAGCCAATAAGGCCGACCAACCTTAGAATTATTTTATTTTACATTTCATTACATCATAGTCAGCTCAAGATAACCTTTGAAACCCGAACAGAAATTTTGAAGAAAATTATTTTTCGCCATTTCAGGTGGCCCAACTTTCGGAGACCATAAGTCATCACCAGTTGACCCGATCGGCTATTATAACCCCATTTCAGAAACACCACGAAGCGCTCTACAGGCTTGACCCACGCAAGCACCCATCACCCAAATTTTTGACCTCATCCGGGGCCTCTAAAGCCTTCAAAACTGATTTCAAAGTTTCTGTACCCTGCTGCCAATACCGAAAATCTTCAATATCTTCCAATATACACTTGATCTGGCAATGAAACTTTACTGGAAGACTTATATGACCAAAATGAACCTCCAAGAAAGAAATCAGATCATTCTGAGCACATACAAAAATTACCAAAAATAGTAACTTTCCATAAATAGCAGCTCTGCACAAAATAACCCTTATTGAATATAAAAACATAAATATTTTTGGGTGATACAAGATTGCTCTTACACCCAGGATGCTCTTGCATCAGACACCAGGGGTAATTTGAGAAGTGACCCTGTCACGACTCAGGTGTGCAGAGGAAAACCAAGATGGTTAACCTCCTCCTTTGTTAGCCATGATGAATCTTCAACAAGTCATCCTTTCCACTTGACCAGATATTCTTCATATCTCCTGTTCCTTGTGCTTCTGCCAACACGACTATCCAGTATATCTTCAATCTCCTTAGTGTCTAAACTAGTTGCTGGAATACTCCACTGTGCTGCTATGATCTCATCTTCAACACCTCCCTCATGATACTCTGTCAGATCTGAAATGTTAAACACTGGTGAAATATTTAGCTCAGTAGGAAATTCTACCTCATATGCGTTTCCTGAATCATGCTTCTTCAGTATCTTACATGGCCCAAACTTCTTCATTTTCAGCTTGTTATATGTACCAACTGGAAACCACTCCTTCCGCAAATGAACCATGACTTCATCACCAACCTGAAATTCCTTATACCTCCTTTTCTCATCTGCATTAACCTTATACTGTGCGTTCATTTTGGTAATATGCTTCCTCACCTCCCCATGGATGTTCTTCAAATGTTCTACAAAATCCTCAGCCTTAGCACTACTTATTTCTCCTTTATCTATCTTTCTCAACACAGATGCATTTCTTGGACTACTTCCATATACAATCTGGAATGGTGATTTACCAGTGCTCCTATTGACAGAATTATTGTATGCAAATTCTACCTGTGGTAAAATCAAATCCCATCCTGTTGGCTTATCTCCAACCAAATATCTCAGCAAATTTCCAAAACTTCTATTCACCACCTCTGTCTGTCCATCAGTCTGTGGGTGATGTGATGAACTGAACTTCAAATCTGTCTTCAACTTCTTCCACAATGTACGCTAGAAATATTCATCAAACTTAGTGTCCCGATCTGAAACTATGGTCTTTGGCAAACCATGAAGTCTCACTACTTCTCTGAAAAACAATTCTGCTACATGAACAACATCATTAGTCTTCTTGCAGGGAATGAAATGTGCCATCTTTGAAAATCTGTCAACCACCACAAAAATTGAATTATGTCTCCGCTGAGTCCTCGGTAAACCAAGAACAAAGTCCATGCTGATATCCTCCCAAGGCTTCTCTGGTACAGGTAATGGCTGATACAATCCTATATTCTGCTTCACTCCTTTCGCCAACTGACATACTCTACAACTCTGTACAAACTTCGTCACATCTTGCTGCAACTGCGGCCAATAATAATTCTCACTAACCAAACCAACGGTTTTATCATGACCAAAATGTCTAGCCAATCCTCCACTATGCTTCTCCTTGATGAGATTCTCCCTCATAGAACTTCGTGGAATGCACAACTGACTCCCTCTGAATAGCATATCATCCTGGATGATGAAATCCAACCATTTCATCTTGTCTAGACTAACAGGTTCTATACAAGCTTTCCAAGCTTCACCAAAATCAGGATCCTCTGGATACAAATTCTTGAGTTCCTTAAACCCAACCACTTCAATCTGCATTTCTGTCAGCAATAGTTGCCTTCTGCTAAGAGCATCTGCAACCCTATTAGACTTTCGACTCCTGTGTTTCAAAACAAATGTATAACTCTGCAAAAACTCAACCCATTTCAAATGCCTCTGATTCAACTTTCCTTGACTATTCAAATATTGTAAAGCTTGATGATCAGTATACAAAACAAACTCCTTAGGAAGCAGATAATGTCTCCACTTCTTTAATGCCTGAACTACAGCATAAAATTACTGATCATAAATAGAATACTTCCTCTTGGCATCATTTAACTTCTCACTGAAATACGCAATAGGTTTACCTTCTTGGCTCATAACAGCTCCTATTGCAATACCACTAGCATCACAATCTACTTGAAACACCTTATTAAAATCTGGAAGTGCTAAAATAGGTTGTTCTGTAACTTTTTGTTTCAATAATTGAAAACTCTTTTCTACCCCATTAGTCCACTTAAACTCTTTTCTATCCCCTCTCATTGTTTCAGTCAAGGGTCCACAAATACTGCTAAAATTTTTGATAAACTTTCTGTAAAAGCTAGCTAGACCATGAAAAGATCTTACCTCAGTAGCACTCCTTGGAGTAGGCCATTCAAGGATAGCCTGTACCTTCTCTGGGTCCATTTTTAGACCTTTTGCTAAAACTACAAATCCCAAATACACTAACTCTTTCTTCACAAAACTGCACTTCTTCAAATTAATCAACAATTTCTCTTCTCTCAGCTTCTCAAATACCATATGAATATGCATCATATGCTCCTCCAATGTCTTACTAAAGATCAAAATATCATCTAGGTAAACAATGACAAACTTACCCAGAAATTCTTTCAAAACCTCATTCATGAGCCGCATGAAAGTGCTCGGTGCATTGGTTAGCCCAAAAGGCATGACTAACCACTCATATAGTCCTTCCTTTGTCTTGAAGGCAGTCTTCCATTCATCTCCTTCTCTGATCCCAATCTGGTGATATCCACTCTTCAGATCTATCTTTGAGAAATACACAGCTCCACTCAATCAGTCCATAATATCATCCATTCGTAGCAATGGAAACCTATACTTGATTGTGATCTTGTTTATTGCTCTAGAATCTGTACACATCCTCCATTCTCCATTCTTCCTTGTTGCTAATACCGCTGGTACAGCACAGGGACTCAGACTCTCACGGATCAATCCTTTCTGTAACAGTTCATGTACTTGTCTGTTCAACTCATCACTTTTTGCAGGTGTCATTCTGTGTGCTGCCTTGTTCGGAAAACTCACTCCTGGGATCAAGTCCATCTGATGGCTGATCTTCCTGACTGGTGGTAATCCATCAGGCACGTTATCAGATACAATATCCTGAAACTCATTCAACAAATCTGCAACTTCTACAGGAACACCTTCTACTTCCTCTTTACCAGCTTTTGGAATTAAAGCAAAACATACATGCTCATGCCTCATACCATCTAGGAAATTTTTTCCATCAATAAAAGTTATCCTTGTAGTACCACATACCTTTTCTTCAGTCTCCTTCAATGGTTTTAGCTTATGTCACACTCCATCCTTTGTCAGGGAATAGGTATTCGCACGACCATCATGTACAACACATCTGTCAAACTGCCATGGTCTACCCAACAACATAAGACCTGCATCCATAGATATGATATCACACAATACCTCATCTTGGTATCCCCCGATCTTGAACTTTACCAGGCACTGTTCACTGACCATGACTTTGTGGTCATCCTGCACCCAGGCAATCCGATATGGATGTGGATGTTTCTGTCTCTTGAGCTTCAACTTTGTCACCATCTCTTCTGACACCAAATTGTCAGTGCTTCCACTATCGATAATCACATCACAACATTTACCCTCACACTTGTATCGAGTGCAAAACAGGCTCCTCCTTTGCTCAGGTTCATTCTCACCACTCAGCAAGACTCTTCTATTAATTAGCGTTTCTCCTCTTTCAGCATCTTCAAAATTTGATGATCTAGCATCTTCATCAACATGTGCAACTCTGGCCTGGCCTTCATTTCTCATGTCTGTTCTTCCTTGGCGCTAAGGACATTCAAATGCCCTATGACCTTCTTCTCCATAGTGAAAACATGTTCCACGGAAGCCACCTCTTCTAGATCCTTGTCCTCTTCCTCTTCCTCTCTGATCTCTATTATTCTGATCCTGGAAGCGATTGGAATTATTTCCTTGCTGATTTTGACTGCTACTAGCCTCATCCTTCTTTTTCAGATCTTCATTTCGGCCACCATATGACCATCCACCAGATCATCTACCATGACCTCTTCTGTTTTGTCTGCTCTCAAACTTCTTGTTCAGCTTTTCATCTACTTTTAGGGCAAACTGGTATGCCTCTTCAATACTATTCATTCGAACTAGATTCAGCTCCTCCTGAATGCTTGGCCTTAACCCATTAAGGTATCGGGTAACTTTCTCCTTATCAGCTTCTGTATGGCCTGTTCTGATGAGAAGTCGATAGAACTCCTCTGTATACTCCTCAACAAATCTTCCTACTTGCTTCAAACTCTGCATTTTCTTCAGTAGGTCAAGCTCATAATCAACAGGAATGAACTGTCACTTCAATTTATCCACCATCCGATCCCATCTCATGATTTTCTCCTTTCCCCTTCTATTTCGCTCCGACTGAATCTCTTGCCACCGTATCTTCGCATGACCTTTCAGTCTGGCCTTCGCAAATTTGACCCTATCAGGATCCTCAACATTTTCATACTCAAAATATTCTTCACATTCATTGATCCAGTCGATCAATTCCTCTGGGTTAAGATTTCCAGAAAATGTAGGAACCTCAATCTTAGGTCTTTTCCCAATCTTGGAAATCACCCGAAAAAGTCTTTCTTCCTCCTGGTTCACAATTTCAACTTCTCCTTCTTGATATTCTTCTTCGGCTTCATCCTCACTTTCATCTCTGACATTAAGATTCATTCCTCTGTGAATCTCTTCTTGCAATGCTCACACTTGTCTTTGCAGCTCTCTAACCTTAGGTGTCACAGCACTAGGTCTTCCGCCACGTTCTCTTCGTGGAGGCATTTTCACGATGCGTGCTGAAACCCTAACCACGGTCCTGGTGCAAACTGCCTCACAGTCGGTGATCTATTTACACACTCAAGAAAACCTACTCTGATACCACTTGATGAAGGGTGCTCCCCTTAATACCACAAACACATAACAGAAACAGAGAAACCACAACAATATGCAAGAACAGAAGATTGGCTTCTTATTATCTCCACAAATGTGGAATTACAAACTTTTAGAATTACAATATGCAAAGCCACATGGGCATTCCCTTACAATATTCTGTAGGACAAAGCCTTGAATCAATACCCAAATCTACTACCTAGAACTATTCTGAACTGCCTAAGGCAATAATACAGCCTTCCTTATATAGGCAATTTTCCACCGCTTGGGAAGGTTCCATAATTTTAGCCAATAAGGCCGACCAAACTTAGAATTATTTTATTTTACATTTCATTACATCATAGTCAGCTCAAGATAACCTTTGAAACCCGAACAAAAATTTTGAAGAAAATTATTTTTCACCATTTCAGGTGGCCCAACTTTCGAAGACCATAAGTCATCACCAGTTGACCCGATCGGCTATTATAACCCCATTTCAAAAATGCCATGAAGCGCTCTACAGGCTTGACCCACGCAAGCGCCTGTCACCCAAATTTTTGACCTCATCCGGGGCCTCTAAAGCCTTCAAAACTAATTTCAAAGTTTCTATACCCTGCTGCCAATACCGAAAATCTTCAATATCTTCCAATATACACTTGATCTGGCAATGAAACTTTACTAGCAGACTTATATGACCAAAATGAACCTCCAAGAAAGAAATCAGATCATTCTGAGCACATACAAAAATTACCAAAAATAGTAACTTTCCATAAATAGCAGCTCTGCACAAAATAACCCTTATTGAATATAAAAACATAAATATTTTTGGGTGATGCAAGATTGCTCTTACACCCAGGATGCTCCTGCATCAAATTGTTTCTTTGGGTGCAAGAGGGGTATCATCTATTTTACCCTTCAGATCATCAGATTTCTCCACTTTTACCTTCTTAAATTTTGGATTATTAGACTCTACCTCTACTGCAGATGCACTCTAAATTCCCAAAGCAATCCTTTCTTGTCTTCCTTTGTCCAATTCTTGAGTTAGTCCATGAATTTTCAATATCTCAAAAGTAACCTTGGTTACTTTTCTTTTAGTTGCTGCGTTGTTTAAAACTGCATCAACTTCTCTTATTTTCTCTTCATAAGGCCCCCATCTTGGCTCATTAGGGTCCTTAGGTGTTGATAACAGTACTTGTGCATATGCTTCTAGGATTGGCTCCTCAACCTCATATCCAAGTGGATGGATCCACTTTGTTCATGGCTCCACTTCTTCCATACAAGTTACATCAGTTTCTACCATAAAGCAAATGTTATCTTTGTACTTTTCAACAATGCTTTCTGGAGTCCTATATCTCATATGTATTTTATCCCTAAATTCCTTCAATTCTAGTGTCATGTAGTCCTTTAGTGTATTCTTATTAGTTTCCTTAAATGATATATGTGGCATTGTAGGCAAACTCTTGTCAAAATACAAATTTGACACCTTTCCAAGAATGGGAAGTACATCTATATGATCAAAGAACCAAAATTAAATATTTTGGTCTTGTCATGTTTAATAGCTTTAATGTTGTCTATCAGTTGTCCGTGTAGGATCTTGCATAGATTAAACTCTCCATTTTCTCTCACAAGTCTTATTGCTACAAGAATTGTGGCCACTGACACACCGTTTACTCTACTGATGTGTGGAAACCTATACCCTAGTATCATAGACATCAATTTGATGTCATTTTCCTCTATAGGCTCTATAGTCATTCTAGGCCTATCACTTCTTGATTTGCATGTTTTCTCAACAAGTTTTCTCACAACCTTGCCTACTAGAAGAATGACGCCTTTCTTGGAGAGACCTGTCATCTCATGAATTAGGTCTCCTGTAATCCTTACTAGAACTTCACCTATCAAGAATAGGTCATCATGAATTCTACTAAGTAGAATCTTTATCCATTCAGACTCATAGAACTCATATGTTGTAGCATATTCAATTATCAGGTGGTTTTCAAACTATGCATACTCATCCAGGTTAGTTTTACCTAGTTTCATCATGGTTTCTAAGTGCACTCTTATCTTGTCAAGTCCTACTGGATCCTTCTTACAATATATGTATGCATGGATGTCTTCAACATGCATAACACCCATCGGAGTGCCGAAGAATACCCTTCTAAGTCATCCAATGTAAATTTGAACAGGTGCCTCTTAAATACATATTTTTTCTTTTTTGCAACATAAAATACAATAGTAGCCATAACTTACTTGTATATCACTTTCCTAATATTTTCCATGAACTTTTGAATCGGCACGATGGATTAGTGCTTCTGCAACTGATTAAACACACTGCTTCACTAGTGAATCAATCTGCAATCCTCCACAATCAACTATTAGGGCTTTTGTGCTCTTCAATCTCTTTGAACTCAAATGCAATGAGTGATCTACAAGATTTTGTGTACTTTAAAGTAAAAATTCTACCATTAATTTTTGCCGCATAAACTAGACTTTCATTGAAAATATTCAACTTTCATTCTACTATCAATGAGGAGGTGCACTCTTGCACACAACCTCTATTAGTCTCCAAAAGGTTGAATCCAAAGGTGCATACTCTGAGGGTGAGTATATTGGCTGCACAAGGGTCTAGAGCTAAATTATCTCCCCCTATGACCCTGAGGGTAGTTCATCTAGATGTATAGGGTGCATCCACAGTGGATGTATCCAATACATTCTCATCAACCTTATCCATCTTTTCCTCTAACCAAATCAAGATTGCATCTTCTAAAGCTTTCACAAACTTGACTTCCCCTTCGGTATCCAGTATTGATTCTTCTAGGTATTTAGGGCTTTTCTGACTTTGCATCCTTGATCTACAAAACTTTGAGATGTGTCCATCCTTGTTACAAGAGTGAAAAATAAGTTGACACCTTAAATTCATCGGCGCATTGACATGGGTTACCATTTTACACTATCTAGCTGAGTGACCATTATAGTTACAAATCTGACATGTATTACTCTGAGAACTTCTTGCATTTTCCTAATTCTAATTTCTCTGATTATGTGGAGTCTTTTTCTTCTAACTTTTCTTACAATTCATAGCTCTATGACCCAATTTATTGCATGATTAATAGTAACCATTGAAAGTTCTTACCTCTTTATAGTTCCTTTCTATGTGTCAATGCTTGTTACATGCATAACAAGCTCAGTCTATTGGCTTGCACTCATCTTTAGATGGTTCATTATTGTCTTTAGTCTAATTTCATGTCTCCTTAGCATCTGTGGTATCTTCTAGTGCTTTCATCCTTACTTGCATGTCATCAATCTGATTTTGTGCTTTATTGAATCTAATGTCGCTGGTATCTCCTTTAAGCTTCTGAGCATATAACTGAGATTCTATCATATCCTTTCTTGTGTGAAGTTTATCAATGTGATTCTTAGCTTCCTTCAATTCATATTCCAAGTTCTCTTTGATGTTTCTTAGCTCCAAGATTTCCATGTTTTCTTGTCTCTATTCTTCATTCAGTTGAAGGGTTTCTTTGATCTGTTCATCATAGACTTCCTAATTGTTAGTTAGCTTGTCATCCAAATCTTCAATCTGATCTTTCATAGATGTGTTCTCTTCATTTATCTTTTTGACCATAATCCCTAAATCACTGGTAGAACATTCTTTTAAATCTTTTCTTAGTCTTTTGATGACTGCTTGAGCATCACTGACTTTTTCTTTTAGTTCTTCAATTTATTTTTTAGATCTGTCTAGGTCTTCAAGAGTAGCTTCAATATTTCCTTTTAGATGTTTCATTTCTATCTTGTCCATGATCTCCTCAAGTGGCTAAACTTCTCTGCTGAGGACCAGACCTCTGACAACAATTTTTAGGAATGGGAACACTGAGAGGGCGGGCGGGTAAATCAGTGTTCACTATATCTAATCTTTATACTTTACTATTTAAACTTAACTTGAATGCTTAAGTAATGAAATGAACATTAACATAAACAAGATAGATGAAGACAATACATAACACCAATATGGTTACAGGGAAATCCAAATAGGTGAAAACCCCAGTCAAAATTAACACCCACTAATAATTTGTTCTACTATCTTATTATCCTTGTTAGAAGATCCTTAAAGCTCTTAGGAGTTGTCTTTACAAAGTATTTTGTACAATGACCTTTTCAAGGGTCAGAACTTGTTAGGATTCTTTTACAATTAACCCTGTTAGGGGTGGGGACACACTATCCTAGAGCTCACTGCTCAAGTGGTGAAGGCTAAAACCTTTTGATCTTAGATACACACTATGTCTATTAGATGAATTGGCACTATGTCACTGCTTGTCTTAACAACTCTTCACATACTTCTTCTCTTCTTATCTCAACTCTATAACAACTTTCATACCTATTACAAAGGGCACATCTCATATTTATATGTTCTTATCCAAACAATTAACTAGGATGGCCTATAACTGATTACATACAATGCTTCCAATTGAATTGGCTCAAGCGTGTTTACCAAAAAATTTAATTATATGTCTACAACCTAAATACAATAGGTGCATAGCCTTTACAAAACAATTTAATCATCGCTAAACAAATTACCAATAGTCAAATGCATACTATGTTCTATTTTTGCATTCACTATCTGTGTAACTTCAACTGTTTGTATCTTTGTCATACTGAATCTTTTGATCATGCACTCTTAGAATAAACATGAAGATACCCTTACCATCTTATCTTGTAGGGCGCATACCATAACTTGGTCATATGCACATGCATTGATGCTCTGATCTACTAGAGCTCTGTTAACTATCCAGTCTTTTGTACTTAGCCAAATATTGATCTTTTGATGATGTGCACTCACTCCAAAACACTATATGACTGTGTTGCCATAATGACAACACTATATTAAGTCATATACAATAGTATAGTCAACTTGCCAACACATGTTGGTTTCTAGTATTTTGGTTTATGTTAATTTCTAGTGTTAGAGTTTAATAGGAAATATTAATCATGTTAAGGGTCTTATTAGGTCTTATTAATCATGTTAGGTTTTAATAGGAAATATTAGGTCTTATTAATCATGTTAGCTCTTAAGGGGTCCTATTACATCTTTTTAATCATGTTGGTTTCTAGTATTTTGGTTTATGTTGGTTTCTAGTTTTAGAGTTTAATAGAAAATATTAATCACATTAGGTCTTAATATGAAATATTAGGTCTTATTACTCATGTTAGGTCTTAAGGGGTCCTATTGTGTCTTATTAATTTCATGTTAGGTCTTATTTGAACATATTAGTCAAACATTAAGTCTTAACTAGTCTTAATCAATCAATTAATAGGTCCTAATTGGTCAAGTATTAGTCACATGTTAGGTCTTAATAGGTCCTATTAGTTCTTAAGGGTCCTATTAGGTCTTTTTAATAGGTATTAGGTCTTATTAGGTTGTATTAATCAATTTAAGGGTCTTATTAGGTCTTATTAATTATGTTAGGTCTTAATAGGAAATATTAGGTCTTGTTACTCATGTTAGTTCTTAAGGGGTCCTATCTTGTCTTGTTAATTTCATGTTAGGTCTTAATTGGTTAGAGAGAGAGAAAGTTCGTGTCGATTTCTAGTGTTAGAGTTGATGTTGCTTCATGTTCTAGTTTCATGTTGGTTTAATGTTAAGGTTCATGTACATTTCATATTAAGGTTTATTTTTTAACTAGGTTAACGGATCTTTTTTTAAATTAGGTTTATGGTTAGGGTTCATGTTTATTTAATGTTAAATTTTATGTTAGTTCCTATTTTAATATCATGTTTCTAATAATTTATATATGTTTTCCTAATGTTTTGTAACATTTTCCTAATATTTTAAAACATATCTAATAAAAATAAATTAATTAACTAACTAAATAACACATTTTATTACTAAAAAAAAAATATTATATTAATTAAATAACTAAATCTATATAAAATCATATTATTTAATTTCTATGATTAAAAATAATAAAATTACATGAAAAAAACAACTATCAAATTAACATTTTTACTCAAATTATAATTATTTGATATTAAATGGACAAAAACAACTTAAAAGAATTAAAAAAACATTAAAAAATGTTTAAGAAAAAAGGGCCTACCTCTTTCAACTAAAAACCTCCTTAAGCACTCCACAAAATCCGCAAGCGCTCAGTTGAAATGACCCTTTCCATTCAATTTTTTAGTTTATATAGATTTTGGGGGTTTCGGCTGAAACCCTTCTACCACATAGATGCCACATGGTGCCTAGTGGGCACCACATATTTCCAGCTAGAACTAGTCCAACCAGAACCATTTTGGAACTATAAAATTTATCCTCTAGTGTGATACAAATATGTACTTTTACCCTACATCATTTATACCCCAATTTTGTCTTGTATTCAAGATATAGAGTGTGATTGTATAGTGCGAGACATTTATATGTGATAGATATAGTTTTTGGTTACAATTATTGTCTTGTTTCATTGACTCATCTCTCTTCATTTGATATCTATTTTTTTCTTGGGCTTGATGATGATATATTCTGATAGATGGTCATGCATACTACTATTTATTGATGGTTATTTCTATGCTCATGTTGATATATCTCATGTTACACTTATGTTACTGATTCCCATGTTGAAGCTTCTTTCTTTTTGCATGGTGTATATATGTAGATATTGATAATGCCATTGTTTTCAACATTTTTTTTATTCATGCTTTGACATAGATATCTTGTATCATGTTGTTCTTTTCCATACTCATCTACTCATTTGATAATGAAAACCTATCACTATAGGCCCCTTTCAGGATGATACTAACCTTGATTCTGCAGATACTAGTCTAGTTCAATGAAAGGTGTTTACAGTTGACTTCCTTGGTGAGGAGAAAATAAAGGATAGCTAAAAGGAAAGAAAGACACAAGACTATAATGCAACCCTAGGAATGAATATGTAACCTACAATAGGAATCAAGTCACTAATGTTGTATCCATATTTTATCATCATTTAAGCATTTAGGGACATTGAGGTTGATAAAACATTCACTAGTGTGAGAGAAACTATCTAGATATGAATATGACCCTATTAGATAAGATGTAGGAAATGCATGTAAGCATCGAGGCACAAAAGCTAAAAATGATGTGAACATTGATTTCACTTTGATAGTGTAAGATTCCACCTGTATCAAGGCACATGCTATAGAGATAATCATGAGTGTCGTCTTATATAGAATACAACAATAATAGCCAAAGAGATAGTACCATCCTCACCTAAGCATCCAAATAAAGTAGGTCAAGGTATGTGCGACATTCCAACCATGATGGAGGATCTTACCACAAACACTTGTCTAATTTAGGAAACTTAGGCTCAACAAAATCATTCCGTAAGAATAAATTAAAGAAAATTTCTATACCCCCAGTCATGAGTCTCTAGTCATGTAGACCTCATTCAATGATCTTAGTAGACATAACAAGTGAAAGTCAATAATAACAGACAACACACAAGAAAATATTTTTGAAATTGTGTCATTTTAAAATGGATGCACTCCATGTTGATACCTTTTAGCCCTCCCTAGCAAGCTATTTTGATCATGATTCAAACACTTTCATGCTTTTGTGGGGTTTCATGTGCTTATGTATCTATTATACCCCTATTTTCTACCTTTTCTGTTTGCTTCTGAGACTTGGGCACATTTCTTGAGGTCCTAGCCCTTTGGGTCAAGGTCAACCTTTACATTGACCCTAGGGTCTAGGGTCCTTGGGGTTAGGTCCCAGTTTTTGGGTTTCGTCAACATTTTATCTTTCCCCTCTTTGGGGAAACCATTTCATGAGTTAAATGTCGAATCCTCAAATTAATATTTGAGGTGGAACTAGGATTACTAATTTATTATTTGACATTATCCTTTCTTGAGTTTTTTTCCTAATGCTCAAATTAACTTTGGGGTTGGCCTTACCTCGAATTTTGTTACAAGGCTCTTAAATAATTATTTTTCTTTCTATCTTAAGGGTGAACCCCATCTAGAGTTTTGTGTAAAGGATTTAATTTAATTTCCTCTCCATGTGAACCTCTCTAGATTTTTGCGCCATGGACCCTTAATTATTTTTTTCTATGTGGCCTCTCTAGAAGTTTGTGCCCTAGATCACTATAAAAGGAGGCCTTCCTCTCTCATTTCAATCCATCTTTTTTCCATCTTTCATAATCACATCACAATATCTCTCAAGAAAGAGGCAAGCAAGAAGGAAAGAATTTCAAGCACTCAAGCATTCAATCATTCAAGCATTCAAGATCCAATTCATCAAGGAGATCCATTAGTAGCCATTAAAGGATTCATACTCTATGGAGCCCTCTTGTTGAAGATTTCTCCATCCACCCATTCAAGATTATTCTTATTCCAAGATCCATTCAAGATTGGTATTGGAGATATAAAGAAAATTTATTTGAGACATCCTATATTCATTTGGATCATCCATACTTGTGGATTCAAGGATTCAAATCCTCCACAAGGATTTCAACAAAAGCAAGGTGAATTATTCCAGTTACTTTGTTTATCATAGAAATTTCAATTCAATTTCAAGATGAATTCCTAAATTGGGGTTTGACTAAGGAAAATCCCTCCCCCCTAGCAAAAAAAACCATTTTTCTTGTAGGTACAAGTGCGGGATAGAAAATTACAGTGCATATATGGATACCCTTTTCATCAAACTTTCGGGATCCATGAACATAATTTTTGTCAAAGCAGTGCAGGTCAAGGTTGACATTTTGGGGTCAAGGTCGACAGTTTTCATTTGGGTCAAGTTCAATTTTTCTTAGAAACAAAAAATATTTCTCAGTTTTGTAGATCTCGCAGTTTTAGTTTAGGAATGAGGAAATCAATAGTTTCTGAGACCGTCTGATAGGATTTTTATTAGATTCTTTTTTGGAGGTAGGAACCTTTTATTTCTTCATTTCAATATTAGTCTTCTATATTTACTTTCCATATCATTAGAATTTGATGTATGTTTAAAATATTGGTTTTGGGGTCTATTTTATGGGCAAATCCCTATTGTTCTAGGCCCCATCCATATTTTATATCTTACATTTTGGTGAACCTGTGTTACAACAACTCTTTCTTTTTGCTGTAAGATCTCACTTTGTATTATCTTGTGTGTTCACTTTCATATTACATTTTGGTGAACTCGTTTATGAAAACTCTTTCTTTTTGGTGTTAGCTTTACATTTTGTGTTAGATCTTACATGCTTACAAAAGTAGATTTTTTTTATGCTCTTGCATTTATATTTCAAAAATCCAAAAAAAATGCAAAATTTATTTAAAATACAAAAATATTTACAAGCTTACCCCCTATCTTTTGTGGAATTAGATGCCCTATTGTGTTTGTGGTGTTTGATTTCCTTTTCTTATCAATTTCATTAGAATGCTTTTGGATATATCTAGATCTATTTTATATCCATCTCTTTATTCATTATCATGTTGCACAAGTTAGCTCATGTGTTTTTGAAGTTCTTTATTGAACATTTGGATGTGGATGTTGATTACTCTCTTCCTCATGAAACCATTGTGGATGATCCCTTGAATAAAGACATTGATTTATCCCCTCCTCATGAAGAAGTTTTGATACAAGAGAGTGAATTATTAATGGATGACATATTCATACATGATGGTGACTCTTTTTCTAAAACACACTCCCCTTATGCAAACATTTTAGCCCAAGAAGATGACATTATAGATGCTTTACCTCCATTTGGGATTCCTTCTATTGGTGAGCCATTAGTAGAGAATGATATAAATTCCCTTAATGCTATCCTTCTTAGTGATGATCTTATGGAGAATCAAGATCCCACTTCATCTCCTCCTAGAATGTCTTCTTCGCTTCCTTCTTGTGAATCTGTTTGTAGTGTTGAGACAACTAATATGGTTTATCCAGATGCTTTAATGACTATCAAAGGTTGTCCTCACATTACTATCAAAGATAAATATATGGAGTCTTTAGAGTCTTTCAATGACCAATATTTGATAGATCACACATATCGTACAAGGAATAACCTTCAACCTAATCTGCTAGTTTCTATTTCTTTTCCACCTTCTCAATCCATTCCTCCTCATCCACCCTATCTTCCTAGAAAGGAGTATTATTTGATAAACCAATTAAAAAATACCCCTTCCAAGGTTTCTTTATGGGATATTCTTCAAACTTCACCTACCTACTATTAATCCTTGCAAAAAGCTCTAATAACTCTTTCCACTCTACCTCCTAATCAAGAGAACATCAATGCCTTCTAACAATACTGCATGCATACTACCTTGGGTCCTCTTGACATTGTATTTGTTAGAAATAGGGAATAGTGAAAGGGGGGGTGAATCAGTATTCTACAAACTTTATCTTTTGCCCAATTATGGATATATCTGATTATCTTAACACATGCATAACATAAGAAGCTAAACAACATGCATAGAAATAAAACTAAAGAACTCATAACACATTATTGGTTCTCGAGGAAACCCTGGCCAAGGAAAACCCTGGTGGGGATGGTACCCACAAAGATCCACTAATCAAAAGTGTCATGTTAAGGATGTTGACCTTGTTAGGAGTCTATTACATGACTATAGTGTCTCAGTCCTAATTAAGGGACTATAGGCCTTGTTAGAAGCCTCAACCCTGGTAGGAGTTGGCAGTACAAAATGTGATTACCATATGAGCCCACTACCCAAACAAGTAATGTACAATATTTACTGATTACAAAAGTAGGTCAAGGTACATAACCTTATAATACTTGCATCAATATCTCTTCACTACTCTTTCACTATTTCTATTACATATGCATCATATATCTTGCAGCATATCACTTCTATATGATATTCTTCTTACAATTTACAACTACATTTATACAAGTTATTAAAGCTAATAACTTATCAATCAGCTATCATATTACAAAATAACTTTACCCAAGTGTTAAAATCTAGTATTTCATCCCTTTATATTTTTAATTCATTATTTTGATAAGAAAAATAATCCCTTAACTCTTTATCAATTCTATCTTCATATTTTGTCCTGTCGGCTTAACACTATCTTTAAAAAAACTGTCATAACTTCTTCCATACATTTTGTACTAACTTGCACTCTAAGATGAGTCTTCAATAGTCACCATAGAGTCTATTTTCAAATGCCCAAGCACTGAACTTACTCCAATCGACATCACAAACCAAAACTATCTTCAGGTTCACTGGTAAAAACACACTATCTCATACTTAGATAATTTTGCATTGCATTCTGACATACTAGCTCTCTGACCTATGCGATCTTCATGTAGATCATATGTTTCCATAATGACAACATTTATGTAACCAAATCAGCCAAATTACCAACAATCTCCCCCTTTGTCATTGGTGGCAACATATGAGAAAATTGGCTAAGTCTTAGAACTTCAAAATCTCAAAAATTCTGGCCATAATACAAAACATATATATACTATCCTTATAACTTTATTAATCCTTTCTATATGCTATACTCCCCCTAAAAGTATGTATCCTTAACAATTTTCTACTATATATCTCTCCCCCTTTGACAACAATGACAAAAAAGGGTAAGGAGGGTAACAAAACTATGTTCACAAAAAGTTATACCTTAATTCAATGTTGCAAAGCTGGTAGGCTTGCAACACAATCTACAAAATTGATTTGCATAGCCTATAATTCTTTCTCCCATGATTTCTTAATAGAATCTGAAACACTGAGTAGTGCACATAATTCGTAAGATGCTATCTCACATGCTTGGAGATTCTCAAAGCTAAACTTTTGAAAAGATGTCTTTTCTAAAAGACATTCTTCCAATTTCCCTTCAATAGTGCTCAAGTTTATAGAAATGTGTTCTCTCAAAAGAGTGAATCTCTTCATTTTGTTGTCCTTTTCATCTTGAAAAATTCTAATCTCATCATATATCTTATGAATTTTCTGTTCAACATGAGATACCTTCACATTACGGCTTGAAAGAAGGTTTGTTTCATTTTGAATTTCTACTTCCTTCATCTTCATCTTCTGATCTTCCTCTGCTTCCAAGGTCTTTGATTTTGTACACTAAATGTACAAGGATTTACCTCTTTCTAAATTCTTCCTCAAGTCCTTTATATAGATATCATTCCTGATATTTTGACTAATGTTCAAGAGTGTTTTGGCCTCATAAGCTACATGAGCTTTCACTTTTTCTATATCAGATAAGTTTGTAAACTCATTATCAAAAGTGTTCATTACTTCCTTTTCTCTTTCCAGAGGGTCATCTTTTGTAATCTGTGTAGTAATCATGCCCCTATAATTTCTTAGTAAGCTCCTTCAAGAATCCTTCATGACTCTTTACTTTCTTATTCTTTCCAATGATCTTGTTCAATGGTGTGATCAATTCCATCTGATCATCATCATCTACTTCCTTTCCCAAATTGTCAATCATAGAGCCAATCTGAGTTTTCTTGCTAGTCTCAGATGTAAGACTAATATCTTCTTGAGTGGGAGTAGGTACTAGTTTTTTTGTCACTTTAGGTTCTACAACCGTGGTCTCTATTTTCTCTTCTCCTTTGGTAGTCTCCTACTCTTCAAAAGCCGAATTGTCAACAATGTTTTCAAGATTCTTGAATAAGTTATCATCACTATCCAAGGTGATCTTAGTTCCTTCTACATTCATGAATTTTTCCTCAATGTGTATGGTTGGTGGAGAGGGCATGTTCTCCAGCATTCTCTAACATTACCTTAATGATTGCTTGCTCCATTTCTGCATTAACTTCTTCATATATGCCTCCCATAATCTGAATGGTTCTCTTCTTGGTTCTCAAATGGGTTCTTAAAGCTTTCATAATATGATTGAAGTGTACCTCATCTTTCACAACACAAAGATTTCTTACAAGCTTTTCTCTAATACATATGTCCTCTTTTGATGCTCTCTTCTTCCTATTTACAATTTTATTGTACAAGTCAACAGGTATCTTACCCTGAATTGTATCAAACTTCTTATTAGACAAAATCATATGCTTTACCACTGCATTTTCCAGATTTAATCTTTCTGCATAATCATAGAGATCATAATTCTTATTCATTCTTGTAAAGTCTCCATCTTGAATGATCTACTCATTAACCTTCTCAACTCTAGGTTTGCAAGTTTTCTTATTAATAGAAGTGTCATCATCTTTGATTTATACAATTTTCCTTGCAATTGGTGGCACCAATGTTTTATGCCCCTTACCTAGTCCAGCAGCACTCTCTTTTACTCTTTTTCTAGGTGTGGAGGAGGTGGATCTAGTGGATATCCTTTCTTCTTGATCCTTCTCTATTTCTTCCACTTTCACCTTAACTAATGTTTCCCCTTGTTGTGCTGCAATTGATGATAGACATGGAATAGACAAAACATCTTTTTGTCTAGACAATATCTCTGATTGCTGCTAGTGTTTTCTTTGCTACCAAGAATTCATGCTCAGTCATCCTTGTATCATTTAGAATTTTCTTGATAGTACTCTCAACTCTTTTCTTTGACTATTTCTCTTCAAGTAAGGTCTTTGTAGAGTTGAAGTTCTTCTCAAAGGTTCCAAACCTATTACAGTGAGTATCAATCTTGCACTTAAGTAACTTTCTCACATACTCTTTTGTCTCAACCTCAAATATCTCATAGCCAAGAGGGTCTATAAACTCTTTCCTAGGTTCTACTGCTTCAATGTAAGTAAAATCAGTATCAACCATGAAACATATCTCATTTTTATACTTCTCCACATGAGACTATGGGATCCTTGATCTACTAGACACTAAATCCTGAAATGTCTTAATTACCAACACTACACTCTCATTCACTTTATCAATAACATGCCTCTTATACACTAGGTTAATCCTTTCCATTGTAGTTTGGCCATCATTCTAGTCATTTCCAATGGTGTAGGGAAATCTTCTCAATAGATGAAAAAACATATAAGTGATTAAGGATGAGAATCTAAACTGTGTATACTTAGTCTTCTTAATCTTTTCCAAATTCTCAAATAGTTGAATTCTTAGAATCTCACACATATCAACTTGTAATTTATCAACACACACCAAATAAGTTTCATGTATCATTCTAGCTACCATGTCATCATCTCTTGAGTTTGCACAAAACATAGTGGTTAGGATCTTGCACAAGTATCTAACATCATCTTGTTGAATCTTACTAATCACAATTCCTCTACCATTATAGGATGAATTTGTGTTGTCTATAACTATTTTCCTCATGTTCTTCTCATTTAAAGGAATGGTTCCAGTTTTAGATAGTCCAGTAACTTCTTGAATCAAATTAGTTGTGATATCTATCACTCTATCTTCTAACCAAAACTTCCCATTATGAATTATGCTTAGGATTATCTTAGTACATTCTTCATTATCGAATTCATACTGTAATGCATACTTAATGATCCAATCATCTTTCAAATGTTCAAATCCTTCTCTCAATGACATGTCTTGATTGCAGATCTTCTGATATTCCTTGGTGAAATCACTATCACTGATAGTCTCTAGTTTGCATCCAAGATAACTTCTAACATTCTCTAGATGTAAAACTCCGTCTAGTACGAATGATAAAGATAACCTAGGATCATCTTCCAAGGGTTCTATGGGTTCCCTTTTCATCTTAGGTCTATTTTTATCTCTGACATTGTGAATCAAAGAAAAATCCATGATTTCCTCTAATTCCTTAACTGATTTAAAGATCTTCCAAGTAAAATACCTTGATTTTGTGATTTAGGGCTTGCGTAGATTTGGCACAAAATTCTTCACCAAATCCATCCAAAACGCTTTCAATCACTACTCTTTGATCTCCTTTACACTTGAATTTTCTTTGATGATCAAATAATACTGATCATGACCTTTTATTAATTCAATCTCACTTAGATCTGACATCGCATTCAATTCTTTTGTTGCTTCTTTCCAAAAAGCTGATTTTGTTAACTTGCTTGAAACTTAAAACTTCTTGCGATCTCGCAAAACATAATATTTTTCTTTGCACTCTTAACCATAACATTAGAACATCATATAATACATTTCATTAACTATGCAAGACACAATTCATCATATATCTACTTCTACACTAATCTAAGTTCCTATTCTACTGTAATTTTCATAAATTAAGTACTTTGAGATGGGTCAGGTAAAGATTCATTCTTACCTTTTAATACTTCACCTTCCTGACTACCTGCAGTACTGAATATGTCTCCTTAATCTATGCTTTTGATAAACTTCACTTCATCTTAATTACTACAACATCCTTTATGACTGTTACTTGCATCTTCATTTCTTCTTGCATGATTTATAGGGTTAGGGTTAGGATGAAAAACTCTATTGTTCATTCTCAAAAACCTTGTTGTATGTAAAATCTTGTTGCATATCTGACAAACTATTCCATTGTTTCCATATCTTGGCCCAGGCTAATTGATCTATGATCTAAAATTTTTAGTAATGTGTCCAACCTTGTTGCATCTATAATAGACTACTCCATTTCTTCTGTTCATATCTTCAGTAGGTTTCTTATCTGCATTGTTAGTATTCCTAAACATTCTACTACTATTATTATTCTCAATAAATTTAGGTTTTCTGTATTCAATAGCTCTATGTCCAAAACCATGACAATTATAAAAATAACCATTAAGAGGTCTAAATTGCTTACTTGTGCAATCTCTCTTCATATGACCAATAGTATTACAAGCAAAACCTCTACCTTTGAATTCTCTTTGCATACCTTTGGGTGATTCCTCTTTCTTAGGTGATTCTTCTTCCTTAGGTGTATCTTTAGATTTGTTAGTCTCATCAGACTTCTTCTCATCTATACTTTTAGATATTTTTCAGATCTAGTTCCTTGCTTTCTTCATTTTCTTTAAAAGTATTGAATCCAAGACTAGTTTTATCACAGAATGGTTTTTGATAAGATATTTGTTCATCAATCTTCTCACTAGTTGAATATAGCCTTTCGAGTTGTTTCTTAGATTGAGTCAGTTCTCCTTTCACTATTGCATTTTATTTCTCAAGTTCAGCATACTGCAAATTGACTTTCTCAAATTTAGATGTTACTTTACCAAGTTTAGATTTTAGTCCTTCATTTGCAGTCTTTAGACTTTCATTCTCAGATTTCAAATTTGCTTCATTCTTGTTGTTTCCATCTTTCAGACTTAGCTTCAGATTTTCTATCTTTAGTTCATGCTTAAGGATCTCATTTTATTTTTCTAAATTGTCATCATAATCTTCAATATGAACTTCAAATTCCTTTTTAGATTTCAGATCTTCCAACATGTTTTTCAGTTTCTCAATGAGGTTCTTTGCATCATCATATTTTCTTTTCAGAGTGTCTCTTTCATTAGTAAGCATATCAATTTGTTCAAGAGCTTCTTCAAGATTCTTCTGTAGTTGATCCATATCCATAGATATCTTACTCAAGCTACTAGGCTTTCCTTGAATGATTTTTTTTTGAGTAACTAAGTACTGATACCAATTGCTAGAAATAGAGAATACTAAGAGGGGGGGTGAATCAGTATTCTACAAACTTTATCTTTTGCCCAATTATGGATATATCAAATTATCTTAACACATGCATAACATAAGAAGGTAAACAACATGCATAGCAATAAAACTAAAGAACTCATAACACATTATTTGTTCTCAAGGAAACCCTGGCCAAGGGAAAACCGTGGTGGGGATGGTACCCACAAAGATCCACTAATCAAAAGTATCATGTTAAGGATGTTGACCCTATTAGGAGTCTATTACATGTGTATAGTTTCTCAATCCTGATTAAGGGACTATAGGCCTTGTTAGAAGCCTCAACTCTATTAGGAGTTGGCAGTACAAAATGTGATTACCAGATGAGCCCACTGCCCAAACAAGTAATGTACAATATTTATCGATTACAAAAGTAGGTCAAGGTACATAACCTTATGCTGCTTGCATCAATATCTCTTCACTACTCTTTCACTATCACTATTATATATACATCATATATCTCGCATCATATCACTTCTATATGATATTCTTCTTACAATTTACAATTACATTTATACAAGTTATTAAGGCTAATAACTTATCAATTGGCTATCATATTACAAAATAAATTTACCCAAGGGTTAACATCTATAATTTCATCCCTTTATATTGTTAGGTCATTATTTTGATAAAAAAAATAATCACTTAACTCTTTATCAATTCTGTCTTCATATTTTGTCTTGTGGGTTTAACATTGTCATTGGAAAAACTATCCTAACTTCTTTTGTACATGTCATACTAACTTGCACTCTAAGATGAGTCTTCAATAGTCACCATAGAGTCTATGTTCAAGTGCACAAGCACTGAACTTACTCCAGTCAACATCGCACACCAAAACTATCTTCAGGTTCACTGGTTAAAACACAGTGTCTCATACTTAGACAATTTTGCATTGTGTTCTGACATACTAGCTCTCTAACCTGTGTGATCTTCATGTAGATCATATGTTTCCATAATGACAACATCTATGTAACCAACTCAGCCAAATTGCCAATAGTATTTACTCAAAAAGATTTACCTTCTAAAGAAGTTTAGAATCAATATGATACTCTTATGGTGGCTGTTATTATTAATAAAATTATCAATCTTAGGACCTTAATTGATAATGGACTTGTTCTTAATTTTTTTAGCATGGACATTCTCAAAGTGATTAAAGCTAATCTTTCAACTATTCAACTTGACAATGTTCCTATACATGGCTTTGATAGCATTGCTAAGAACACTTTGAAAATCATTACCTTACCTATAAAAGTAGGTCTAGTTAACCTAAATACACCCATTCATGTTATGCCTGGACCTCTCAATTATAACCTTCTTTTAGGTAGACCTTGGTTGCATGAGATGCATATTGTTCCTTCTACCCTTCACCATAAAGTCAAATGTATTCATAACAACATGATGTATACACTTCATGCGGATGATGCGCCTAATCCTTGTTTAAATTCAAACCCACACTACTCCTATTCCTAATCCTTCTTCCTCTAATACTCTTCCTAGAAATGATTGGGTAACCTTGGATTTTAATCCTACCTTTATGGGAGAGTATAAGGTTTTTTATCCTAATTTTATGAAGAAACAAAGAGAATTTTAACAATGAGTTTTTGCTTCTACTTCTAATGCCTTTTGTAATCATTTTTTCATTGCTTCTACCTAGTATGAATCTATTAAATCTACTAATGATGACATAGTGACTACTGAAGTTCCATTGACTCCTTCTGATATGGCTTCTTGTTATGGTCCTAGTTATAATTTCCTAATTAAACAAGGATTCAATAGTCAAGGATGTGGTAAGTATAAACAAGGAATTCAAATGCCCTCACAGAATGGGTGACATTAGCATTCTTATGGATTGGGATTTAATCCTCAACAACAAATCAATGTTAACAACATTTCAAATAGCACTTTGAAACATGATGAACCTATGAAGGAATTTAACCAAGAAGTTCTTTTCCCTAAACTCCTTCGTGCTAAGATGATTAGTAGACCTAAATGCAAAAAGAAACATAGTCCACACTTGAAGACTCTTCCTTTTTGTTTCTATCATAGCTTTCATGATCACTCTACTAATGAATGTCAAGCTTTACATTATAAGATTAGGTAGCTCACTGATAGTAAGGTTATTTATATACCATGTGGAAATGAGTTGTATTTCAATCCTATTTTCTCTAAATAACATTTATGTTCCTATTATGGAGCTCCACATTATGTAAACAATGTTAGCCTAATCCTTAGGGGCTCATTGTCTTGTATAATGTTGGGAGAAATATAATAGGTCCCGTTCCATCCTTTTTCATATGCTTGGGGGGCAAGCATGCCATCTCCTTCTTTTCTATCTTTCTAGGATCCACTTTCCCCTTGGTTAAGCAATATCTATCTATTATATGATATCCAATCATACATGAAAATTTTTGTTTTCATTGAGGATCTATGTTCTTGATCATGACCTATTTTGTTGTTTTACGTGGTTGATAAATATCTCACCTTGGAAGCTAAATAGTGTGCTATTCATCAGAAGGGTTACTTTTTCCCTTCTTGCATGATATCTCTTTGCATTCATCCCTTCCATGGCCACATAGGAGTTGTGACGTTCTTGGCTTGGATTGGGTGTTGTCTATGGACATTGTCTTAATGTTGAAGGAGGATTTATCCTTGTTCTTTTCTTTCCTTAACATGTAAAAATTGTATCTTGTTTTCCATCTTAAGGAGGGGGACATATATATGGCCTCCCTCATTCTATATTATGCATTTTTGTTCTAACCTTTTGTTTTGCAGTATGCTAAATCATTGGAAGGTAACGCACATAAGTTTCTAAATCCTGAAGAGACACACATTTCCAATTTCAAATATTCTAAATCCTCCAAAGGTAACACACATAAGTTGCTAAATCTTGAAGAGATACACATTTTACAAATGTTTTCTATGGTGATATGAGGATATGGATCCATGGGTACTTCATAAAAGCCATCAAAAGATGTACTACATACATGCACAAAGCTACCAGAAGGCTCACAAATTTATGGGTGACTATCAAGTGCTTTCTTGGTAGGTCATCCTTTCCTTTTTTTGGTTCATAGTGAGATACACACATATTAATGGGTGAGCTAGCCACTTCTCTCTCCCCTTTTCTCTTTTTTTTTTTTCTAGTGATGTATCTCTTATTATAATCTTGGAGTTGATGAAGACTTGAATCCCCAAGGGCTTGAAGATGTTGGAAATTTGGCTGAGGTATGTACATAGATGTTGTCATTATGGAAACATATGTTCCCTATGAAGATCGCATAAGCTAGAAAGTAAGTATGGAAGATCGCAGACTAAAATTGTCTTAAGTATGAAACAATTTTTTTGACAGAGTACCCGATATAGTTTGTTTTGGCGACGTTCACTGGAGCATGATTAGAGTTTTCACAATTGAACATAGGCTCTATGGTGTCTAAGGATGCCCCATCTCAGTGCACAAAATAGTACAGATAACATGAACAAAGTTATGATTGCTTTACCGATGATAGAGTACAGCCGACAGAGCAGTTTTGAAGACATAACTAGTAAATGAATTAATGGATTATTTTGCTTGTCAAAATTATGACTTAATATTATAAAGAGATGAAATCCTAGATTTTTACTCTTGGATAAAGATATGCAAGCCAACAGGAGAAAGATATTATGTTTGTATCTTGTATAAATAAAGATGTACTGAACATACTCAAAATGTAACATGTAATATATGTAACTTGTGATAGTAGCAAAAGTTGTTGATGCGAAGTTGTAAGCAGTACCATATTGTAATCAGTAAACATTTGTATTACTTGTTTGAGTAGTGAGCTCATCTGGTAATCAAGTTTTGAATCTACAACTCCTAACAAGGTTGAGGCTTCTAACAAGGCCTATAGTCCCTTAACCAGGATTGATACACTATATGATTGTAACACGCTCCTAATAGGGTCAACATCCTTAACTGGATATCTTTTGATTAGTGGATCTTTGTGGGTACCATCCCCACTAAGGTTTTCCCTTAGCTAGGGTTTTAGCGAGAACATATCATGTTTTATGAGTTCTTTAAATTTACTATTATGTATGCTATTTAGTTTCTTATGCTTTGTATGCACTAAAGTAATATGTTATATCCATAAGTGGGCAAAAGTAAAATTTTGTGAAATATTGATTCACACCCCCTCTCAGTATTTTCTATTTCTAAAAATTAGTATCAGAGTGCAGTTACTCAGAGAAGAAACATTCAAGGAAAGCCTAGCAGCTTGAGTAAGATCTCTATGGATATGGATCAATTACAAAAGAATCTTGAAGAAGCTCTTGAGAAAATTGATATGCTTATTGATGAAAGAAACACTTTGAAAAGAAAGTATGATGATGCAAAGAATCTTATTGACAAATTGAAAGGTAAGATAGAAGATCTAAAATCTAAGAAGGAATCTAAAATTCTTGTTGAAGATTGTGATGATTTAGAAAAAGAAAATGTGATCCTTAAACATGAATTGAAGATAGTAAATCTGAAGCTTAGCTTGAAAGATGGAAATGACAATTTAAGATCTGAGAATGAAAACTTAAAGAATGAGAATGAAGATCTGAAATCTAAACTTGGCAAGGTAACATCCAAATTTGATAAAGTCGAATTGCAGTATGATGAACTTGAGAAATACAACAAAATTGTGAAAGGTGAATTGACTCAATCCAAACAACAACTTGAGAGGCTATATTCAAATAGTGAAAAGATTGATAAGTAAGTATCTTATGGAAAACCATTCTATGAAAAAACTAGTCTTGGATTTAACATATTGAAGATAGTTAGTGAAAGCAAGAAACTAGATCTGAATGAATGTGAAAGTAGTGAAGAAAAGAAGTTAGATGAGAACAAATCTAAAGAATCACCAAAGCAAGAAGATACACCAAAGCAAGATGAATCATCCAAAGGTATGCAAAGAGAATTCAAAGGTAGATGTTTTTCTTGTAATACTATTGGTCATATGAAGAGAGATTGTACAGGTAAATAATTCAAACCTCTTAATGGTTATTGTTATAATTGTCATGGTTTTGGACATAGAGCTATTGAATGTAGAAGATCTAAAGTTATTGAGAATAATTACAATAGTAGAATGCCTAGAAATACTAAAAATGTAGATTGGAGATCAACTGAAGGCATGAAAAGAGGAAATGGAATTTTATGTTTCAGATGCAACAAAATTGGACATATTGCTAGAAATTATAGGACACAAATCAATCAGAAAACACCTAGATATGGAGCCAATGGAATCACTTGTCAGATATGTAACAAGATTGGACACACAACAAGATTTTTTAGAATGAACAATGGAGGTTATCATCATAACCCTAACCCTAGAAACTATGCAAGAAGGAATGAAAATGCAAGAAACAAAGAGAAAGGTTGTTGTAGTAATGAAGGTGAAGTAAAATTGGTTAAAGGTAGAGATCAAGGAGGTATATTCAGCATTGAAGGTAATCAGGAAGGTAATGTATCTAATGGTAAGAATGAGTCTTTACCTAACCCTTCTTCTAACACTTAAATTATGTAAATTTGTGTAGTTTAGGAACTTAGAATTACTATAGAATTAGATTTTGAATAAGTTAAGTTTTGTGTAGTTAGATGAAGGTTTTTTATGTTATACTAATGCTATGGTTAAGTGCGCAAAAATAAATATTGTGTTTTACGAGGTCGCAAGAAGATTTATGGTTGCAGGTTTACAAAATTACCTTTTTCACATTTTAGCGGCAAAATAATTGAATGCGATGGAAGATCAAGTAAATGCTAAGTATTAAAATATTGAAATTGAATTTATTGTGGTTATAAAGTGATTAGAAGTGATTTGGAAGTGATTTGCAGAATTTTGAAGCGTCGATCTAGCAAAAGCCCTAATTTTGCAAATTTAAGGTATTTATCTGACTAAGATCTTGAATCAACTTAAAGTAATTAGATATAATCATGGATGTGTCATTGATTCACAACATTAAGGATAAGAACAAACCTAGAACTAAGAAAGATCCAATTGAACCCTCAGAAAGAGATGCTAGTTTAGCCTTATCATCCGTACCAGATGGAGTTCTTCATTTAGAGAATGTTAAAAGTTATCTTGGATGCAAGTATGAAACCCTAAGGGAGAATGATTTTAATGGTGAATATAAGAAATTGTACAACATGGATATGTTAGTGAAAAAAGGTTATGAACATCTAGAAAACAATGAAATCATTGAGTACTCTATGAAATATGAATTTGATGATGAGTGTACTAAGATCATTTTGAGTAGGATACATAATGGTAAATTTTGGTTAGAAGACAGAGTTATAGACATAACTACAGACCTAATTCATGATGTGACTAGATTATCAAAAGGTGGTGCAATTCCACTAAATGAGAAAAACATGAGAAAGATTGTGATTGAAAACATCAGTGAAATACTTGTGTAAGATTTTGACAACAAAGTTATGTGGAAGATCTAGAGAAGATGATATGCCAATAGGTATGGTACACATTGCTTATTTGATGTGTGTGGAGAAGAATCCTATGGATATGTGTGAAATTCTGACAATATAGTTGTTTGAGAATTTGGAAAAGATAAAGAAAGCTAAATACACTCACTTTAGATTTTCCTCACTGGAACTACTTACATGTTCTTCCACTTGATAAGAAGATTTCCTTACACTATTGAATGGAATGATGGTGAGAATACTATGGAAAGAATCAATAAAGTTTACACGAAACATCTTATTGAGAAGGTTAATGATAGTGTAAAGTTAGTGTTGAAAACTTTTGAGAACATTGCGGTAAATAGATCAAGAATTCCTCCATCCCTAGTTGAGAAATACAAAGATGATATATGTTTTATGGTTGATACTGATTTCACTTACATTGAGGTAGTAGAACCTAGACATGAATTCATAGACCCTCTTGGCTATGAAATCTCTAAAGTTGAAATAGAAGGATATGTTAGTAGATTGTTGAAAAGTAAAGTTGATGCTCATAGCAATAGATTTGGAACATATGATGAAAAATTTGATTCAACAAAGACACTTCAAGAAGAAAAACAATCAAAGAAGAGAGTGAAGTATACAATAAAGAAAATTCTAAAAGAATTAGGTATGAGTGAGTAGGAATTTGATATTGCAAGAAAGACTGTAGAAGCAATAAGGAAAAGTGAGATACTATCAGTCCCACCTTTGGCATCTAGTTCAGAACCTATTCAAGTTAAGGTAAAGGTTGAAGAACCTATGAAGGAACAAGAAATTAGTCAGATAGAGAAACCCTTTTCTTCAACACCTAGCAAAAGAATGAAGGCAAGTGCTTTAGGACTGGGTAAAAGACATAAAAAAATTGTTCCACCAGTACCTAGAAGGGTTGTAGAGTTAAAAGATGATGAAGTGACAATAAAGAAGAAATCATGGAAACCAAGGATAGAAAGAGTTAATGAATATATAATGTAGCATGGAGACTTTACCAAAATGAACAAATACTATGATCTATATGGATCCTTTGACAGATTAAATCTTGAGAATGCAATGGTTACACATATGATTTTGACAAATAAGAAATTTGATACTATTCATGGAAAGATACTAGAAGATTTGTACAATAGACTTGTGAGAAGAAAGATGAGAGAACAAGAAGAAGATACTAAAATGAGAGAGAATGTGATTAGACAGTTCTATGAGATAAGAGATGATGACCCCCTTAAACAGATCCTCAAGCCACTTGAAACCCTATTAAGAACCAAAAGAAGAATTATACAAATAATGGGAGGTTAGTATGAACGAGTGAAGACTGAAATTGAACAGGCAGTTGTGAAAGTGCTAGCAAACATGGTAGTAGGAAAAGAGAGCAAATATCAATCAGTTGCAGAACCAGTAGAGAAACAGAGTTTAGAACAAGCAAAGGTAGCAATAGAGGTAGTTGAAGTTGAAGATATTCCCTCTTCTTCTATAAACATTGGCACAAAATCTATGGACATTGAAGGAACAAAAGTTACTTTAGATTCGGATGATGCGGTACTTAATAGTTTGGACAACATTGTTGACAATTTGGATTTGGGAGAGCAAGAAAAGAGTATTGAAAAAGAGACTACTTGAACTGAAGTGGAAATGGAAACAAAGGCCCATACACCTATTTAACCACAAGAAGACATTAGTCTTACTCCTAAGACTAGAAAGGAGAAAGGAATAGGAACATTGATTGAAGATTTGAGAAATGAAGTTGATGATGATGATCAATTAGAGTTGATCACTTCTTTGAACAAAATTATTGGTAAGAATAAAAAAGTTAAGAATTTGGAAGGTAGTCTAAAAGATTTGACTGAGAAGCTACAAAGTGTTATATCTACAAAAGTCTTTGATTTAGATCCACTTGAAAGAGAAAAGATGGTAATTAAATCTTTTGATGTTGAGTTCACTAACTTGACTGATATTGCTAAGGTTAAGGCTCAGGCAGCTTATGAAGCTGAGGTGTTGCAGAGTATAAAAAATGACATTGATAGCCTTGAAAGACACATTAAGAACTTAAGGAAACATCTTGAGTCTTGAAAGTGTTTGTACATCTAGTGTACAAAATCTAAAAATATTTTAATTGAGGAAGAGAAGAAGATAAAAGAGAAGCAAGATGAAATTTTAATAGAGACAAACTCATTGGCCAACCCAAACATAAAGATCAGTACAGTTGAGAAAAAGATTAGAAAATTATGTGATGAGATAAGGACTTTTAGTGATGAGAAGAGAAAGAAAATTATCAGAATAAACATCTTGAGAGAGCATGTCTCAATCAAGTTGACTATAATAGAAGAGTAGCTAGAAGAATGTCTTACTACTAAGACATCATTTCAGAGGTTCAATTTTGAATCCCTTCAAGTTTGTCAGATTGTAGCATACGAATTGAGTACTTTACTCAATGTAGAAGAATCAATAGAGAAGGCATGGGAGAAAGATTTTGAGACTTGGAAGACAAATTTTGCAGATTGTGTTGCAAGCCTACTAGCTTTGCAATAAGATAGTAAGGTAAAATTTTTGACACAATTTTGTGTATCCCTTTCCACCCTTTATTTTGTCATTGTTGTCAAAGGGGGAGAGATACTTAGAAAATTGTCTATATATGATAAGGAAGGATACTCATAGGGAGAGTTCTATGGAGTATTATGAAGTGTTATAGATTATGTGTATATTTTGAGGAGATATAAGGATAGTATACTTATTTTATACTATGGCCACAATTTTGATACAAATTTTGAGATTTTGACTTGTACACTTAGCCAATTTTCTCATATGTTGCCACCAATGACAAAGGGGGAGATTGTTGGCAATTTGGCTGAGGTATGTACATAGATGTTGTCATTATGGAAACATATGTTCCCTATAAAGATTACATAACTTGGAAATTAAGTATGGAAGATCGCAGACTAAAATTGTCTAAGTATGAAATAGTGTTTTTGACAAAGCACCTGATATAGTTTGTTTTGGTGACATTCACTGGAGCATGATCAGAGTTTGCACAGTTGAAAATAGGCTCTATGGTGTCTAAGGATACCCCATCTTAGTGCACAAAAGAGTATGGATAGTACAGACAAAGTTATGATTATTTTACCGATGATAGAGTACAGTCAATAGAGCAGTTTTGAAGACAGAACTAGTAAATAAATTAAGGGATTATTTTTCTTGTCAAAATAATGACTTAATATTATAAAGAGATGACATCATAGATGTTTACTCTTGGATAAAGATATACAAGCTGATAGGAGAAATAGATTGTGTTGGTATCTTGTATAAATAAAGATTTACCGAACATACTTGAAATGTAACATGTAATATATGTAACTTGTGATAGCAGTGAAAGTTGTTGATGCGAAGTTGTAAGTGGTACCATATAGTAATTAGTAAACATTTGTATTAATTTTTTGGGCAGTGAGCTCATTTGGTAATCAACTTGTGTATCTACAACTCCTAATAGGGTTGAGGCTTCTAACAAGGCCTATAGTCCCTTAACCAGGACTGACACACTATATGATTGTAACAGGCTCCTAACAGGGTCAACATCCTTAACCGAATATCTTTTGATTACTGGATCTTTATGGGTACCATCCCCACCAGGGTTTCCTCGAGAACATATCATGTGTTATGAGTTCTTTACATTTAATGTTATGTATGCTATTTAGTTTCTTATGCTTTGTATGCACTAAAGTAATCTGTTATATCCATAAGTGGGCGAAAGTAAAAGTTTGTAAAATACTGATTCACCCCCCCCCCCTCTTAGTATTTCCTATTTCTAACAAAGGATTCCTTTGTCCCTTTGATTTCAATAAGATTGTCATTTTCTTTATGATCTCCTTCACCAAGAGTTTTCATTGAGTCCATACTCTTGCTAAAGTGGAGGTTAAATGTATCATCTTAAAATGGACACACTCCATGTTGAGAGATTTTAGCCCTCCCTAGTAGGCTATTTTCATCCTAATTCAGACACTTTCATGCTTCTATGGGTTTTATTGTGCTTATGTGTTTGTTCTACCCCTCTTTTTTTCCTTTTATCTCTGCTTTTGAGACTTAGGCACATTTCTTGAGGTCCTAACCCTCTGGGTCAAGGTTGACCTCAACATTGACCTAGCTCATGGTTGACCTCAACCTTGACCTAGGTTAAGGTTGGCATCAACCTTGACCCTAGGGTCTAGGGTCCTTGGGGTTAGGTCATAGTTTCGGGGTTTTGTCAAAATTTTATCTTTTCCCTCTTTGGGGCCACTATTTTTTGAGTTAAGTGTCAAATACTCAAATTAATATATGAGGTGGACCTATCCCAAGCTCTATGTAGGTTCATAATTTATTATTTGAGATTATCCTTTCTCATTTTTTGTTCCTATTGTTCAAATTCACTTTGGGGTTGGCCTTACCTCAAATTTTGTGACAAGGCTCTTAAATAATTATTTGTATTTCTATCTTAAGGGTGGACCCCTTCTAGAGTTTTATGTCAAGGATTTAATTTAATTTCCTCTCCATGTGCACCTCTCTAGATTTTTGTGCCATGGACCCTTAACTATTGTTTTCTATGTGGCGTCTCTAGAAACTTGTTCCCTAGATCACTATAAAAGGAGGCCTTCCTCCCTCATTTCAATTCATCTTTTTTCCATCTTTCATAATCACATCACAATATCTCTCAAGAAAGAGGAATGAAAGAAGGAAATCATTTCAAGCACTCAAGCATTTGATCATTCAAGCATTCAAGATCCAATTCATCAAAGAGATTCATTAGTAGCCATTGAAGGATTCAAGCTCTATGGAGCCCTCTTGTTGAATATTTCTTCATCCATCCATTCAAGCTTCTTATTATTCCAAGATCCATTCAAGATTGTTATTGGAGATCTAAAGAAAAATTATTTGAGACATCCTACATTCAATTCTACATTCATTTGGAGCATCCATACTTGTGGATTCAAGGATGCAAATCCTCCACAAGGGTTTCAACATAAGCAAGGTGAATTGTTTCATTTACTTTGTTTATCATAGAAATTTCAATTAAATTTCAAGATTAATTCCTAAATTCAGGTTTGACTAAGGAAAACCCCTCCCCCACAACAAACAAAACTATTTTTCTTGCAGGTACAGGTGTGGGACATTGAATTACAGTGCATATCTAGATACCCTTTTCATCAAACTTTCTAGATCTATGAACATAATTTTTGTCAAAGAAGTGCAAGTCAAGGTTGATATTTTGGGGTCAAGGGTGACCTTTTTCATTTTGGTCAAGGTCTACCTTTCTCAGCAAAGAAAAATATTTTGAGGTTTTATAGATCTCGTAGTTATGGTTTCGGAACGCAAAAAATCAACAGTTTTTGAGACCATCTGATAGGGTTTTTATTAGATTCTTTTTCAGAGGTAGGAACCTTTTATTTATTCATTTCAATATTAGTCTTCTATATTTACTTTCCATATCATTATAATTTCATTGATGTGTAAAATATCAGTTGTGGGGTCTCTTTTATGGGAAAATCCCTATTGTTCTAGGCCCCATCCATCTTTTATATCTTACACAAATGTCTCAACTAATTTTAGTTTTATAGGTTTTCATTTATGATGGGTGTTAAGGAACACCACTGTGCTTGTGTATCGAAGTCTGTGTGTGATGTGTGAATGAAAGATCTTATATGTGTTAAGAAACACAGTGATGCCTAGATGGGTGATATTGAGAAATACCATTAGATAGGGTGTCAAGAAACACTAATGTGTTAGCGGAAAATTATCCATCAAGAAAGATTGGTATATTGACTGCAGTTAAGCTCAAGTTACTGATCAAGTGGTAAAATGCTAATAACTTAGATAGATAGTGGACAATGGCCTCCGAGTGACATATAAGAACCAAGGACAAAACTAAGACCATCCCCACTCCATGATGGTTCAAAGGTGATGGGGAGCAAGAAAAGAATACAGAAAGAAAGAGAGCTCAACCATGTGTTGATAGAATTTTGAAGTATTTTAACCTATAGCAATCCATTTTCTAATATATTATTTCAATGTAATTATTGTCACAAAAGCTTGCACCGTTATTTAGGTAATGAAAACTGAGATAAATAACCTTTTGAAAGATGGAAACTATTAGATATTGCCAATGCATGAGAGGTGATTAAGACATTTAATATATTTAATCACTATGTTACTGAATAGGCGCGCATACTATTGTCATTTGTCTTTTGTCACTGATGTCAACATATGTTTCTATGAAGAAAACTGACTAGTAATCACAGTGTATAGATAATGTATAGATGTTTCAGATGCTGTGAAGTTAGATGAGAGTTTAGGTGGATGTTGTGATCTTATATTTGTGATTGTATCACTAGATATTTCATATTCAAAGAGTTAAAGCTATTTTTCTAGAGACTGGTCACTGGACTGAGACAGTGAGAATTGACAGAGTTAGTCTCTGGGTTTCGAGTATATCTTTTAGAGGATTTGGATTCAAGGTATGTGAGCTTGAAGGATGATAGAAATGATACTAAAGGATGTTTATTGGTCAATACAAAGTACAGAATGATTGATCACATCATCTATGGCACGTGTTCTGGCAATGGTTTATTCTGGAGCCAAATCAAGGAATGAAGCATGTGTTTTGTTTGACAAGTATAAATTAAGGATGTCAGTCCTTAATTTTTGTAATGTGATCATTATAGACTTGTTCTACATACCAAGGTGTATCTTAGAAAGGGTTTATGTAATTGTTTGTAATTAGGAAAGCTTCATGGGCCGACCTGATCATGGTAAATTGTAATAAGGTATAAATAAAAGGTCTTTTCTTTGGAAAAGATGTGGATGGAATATTAATGATATAAAGAAGTTGGAATAGTTGTGAATTTGTGTCTGATGTATGTAGAGCAGAGGTTTACTGGTGGACTTCATTGGAACTGATCAAGAAAAGATCATTTTTGGAAAATAGTTCAAAAGATTGTGTATTTCTTTATATACACTTGTTGCGAACTAGTGAGTTAGGAAGGTGGATTTAAAATTCTTTGGGTAGTGAGCCTTAGGCAATGAGCCCTCTCTTTTGTTCTTGACTCCTAATAGGGTATATCCTCTAACAAGCACTATGTACTGTAATGTTTCAATAAGCTCCTAACAGGGCTATATCTTCTAACAAGGATAACTATACTCTTAGTAAATCATTTGTGGGTGCTAATTCCCACTAGGGTTTTTACCTTTAACAAGGTTTCCCCTAGACCAAAATATTATGTTATTATGTTGATATTTATTGTGTTCATTGGATTTGATATTGTGGAGCTTAAATTTTAAAGTTTAATATTATGTTATACAACTGATTCACCCCCCCTCTCAGTTGTATTGTGGACTGTTATTCCTAACAGAAACAACCTCCAAGTGTGGCACATGACAAGTGAGGTTGAGTCTCTAGAGAAGGTCAACTTCCTTTGTAATCAAGTTGCACCTAAAAACTATTAAATTTGAGGGGGAAATGTGATGCAACTAATTAATATTTTTTATTTACTACTTCTAATGAATTCACTTAACTTCAATGGAACTCTCAAACTTCCAATGAATGCACTTAACCTCAACACAAAAATGAATATTGGGAATCAATACAACCAAGAAAGGAATACATATATTCACTTAACAGTATTAGTTGACTGAGATTAGCATAATCATATAGTGTTGTAGTCAATGAGATATGTCCAAATAAGTAAGAAAGAAAGACTACACAAGCTTATTTGGGTCAAAAGTAGATAAAACAATAGTAATTTTTATTGAATAATCAAAATATCTATAGAAGATAACTTTATAAAAGAAATAGAAAGAGATATCCTAAAAAGGATGTTCATACTTTTCCTTTTTAGGGTTCATGCATAACCTATACTATACATGAAGTTTAGACACCAACTTAGGGTTATGTTACATAAGGGTGAATAGATTATATCAAAGATCTAATCTTTGTGTGCAAGTAGATGACCCAGAAAAGACAAAAATATTTTGAAATGAAGCCCCATACTTCTATCAGAAAGATCAAATCAATATCCAGATAGTGTGTAGAATTTATCCTTTATCCCTTTGCAACCATAAATGAGTATGGGTGACCAAAAAAATAGGTAAAGATTGTAGAATCAGATTTATGAGTGTTGTTTAATTCTAAAGCCTTTTCATTTTAATTAGGGCAGACCAAAAAATATCTCCATGTCTCTAGCACCACTTAACCATTCTAACCATGAATTTCAATATAACATTCTTGTTTCGCAGGTCAAAGATTTTGACCAGAAGGGAACCCAAAAAAATAGTAAAGAGGAACCTACATTATCTCTTAGCTATGACACATTTTTTCAATTTAAAAAAACCTAAAAATCTTCCTCAAATGAGCTTTTGCGAAATGGAAACATATTAACGTTAATCACCATTTTTGAAAAACATGAAATTATGACTTAAAGTGTGAAGACTCGGGGGATTTTTGAAGTTCTTTAAGGCCTCACCTTTTTTCTTTTTTCTTTTTTTTTTTTTAATATTTTACATCTCTAAATAAATTTGCAACTCAATGCTATGAAGGAAATTCAACCCAAATGGTAATGGTGACAAAATAGTCAACAATAACCTATAGGGGTTTTTACATATGATGTGTAAATTCAAAAAGGTTATCTCAAATATCATTTTTTTGTGCATAAGGTCAAGGTCTAGAGAGTTAAGGTCCAAAAGCTAGTCAGATAGGGGTATTAGGCCTAGGTTTCATGTATGAAGGAAGTATAAGACAATATTGTGAAATGGGTTTTTAGAGGCTATTTTTTGGTTGATTTGGACACAAAAGGGTCCTCAAAGTATTAATAAACCATTGGTGAAGATCATTCATGTTAAGCACATAGTTGACTATAGGGGTTCTTGTTAGGTTGTATGAAGGAAGCCCATTTGAAGATTCATCATTACAACTCATTTGAGTTTTTATAGAGTCTCCCTTTATCCCATCAAGGTCTCTACATCAATTTTACATTCATATTTTAAGGAGTTATGCTCATTTTAGTGACTACAACTTCTTAGATTTTCTTATAACAGTCTAGTTGTAGCATATGGCATAGGCTCATATGGAAGATTTGTGATCTCTAATTGGATGCACTAGAAAGAGAGTTGAATAAAATTTAATTTGGAACTAGTTTCATGATTTTTGGATAAGTCTAGTTCAAGTTATAGCATTTTTTTATGAAAATTGAGGCCTATGTAAACCTAGTTTCAAGGGTTTGAGAGTGAAAAATGGACTTTTAATCTATTCCAACCATTGTATCATGTTGTAACTTGGTGGAATGGCTCAAATAATTGTAAATTTTGTTTATGAGTGGTTTATAGGAGTAGGGGAGGTCATTTTCCAACTTTATGGTAATACACTAGATATATTCTATCTCTTGTTTTGTTGGAAGTTGATGCTTTTGTTGGAAATATTCAGGAATTAACCGAGTTACTGAGAGGGGAGGGGTGAATCAGTAACTCCAAATTTTCTTACAATTACAGATGTATTAACATATAATTCACTTTAATCTTTTGCATATAGAAAGCATGAAACTTAAAAGCATTCACAACAATGACACATAGATTTGGTTACCCAGAAACCTTCCAAAAAGAAAGTAAAACTGGGGTGGGGATGAAACCCACAAAGCTTTAGTACTGTAGAATAAAGTTGGCTAGTTAAGGCTTACAATTGATCACTTCTGATGATCTGCCCTGCTAGGAGCAATAAGGATTGCTAAATCCACCCTGTTAAAGGATTTACAAACATACAATGAAGTATGCACTTGGTAAAGAGATTTTACAAAAGACTGTTAAGTCTACTCGGTTAAAGGATTTTAGTACTGATTCACCTGTAAGGATGAAATAGTAGATCTCTTGCTTTGCAACTGGATTGTTGATTGAGATTCACTGATGTACTGATCACCTTCTGTGATGAATTTGTCTTTGATGTTCCTTATACTGTTGTAGCCCTTTGTAATTCGCTTATCTCTGCCTTTCTTTCTTTTTCACATTCATACTTACTACACATCTTGACATTTTTACAACATTGTTTATATACAAGTCTAAACAATTAATTACAATTACAATTACAAAGTCGGCTTGACAAATAAACATAAGTGCCACTAAGTCAGCCCAAGTATGGTTACACGGTTCCTGCAAACTAACTTGGTGACTTTCTGATACTTGACGTCCACTGCATTACTCGGCATCGTCATGCACTCGGTAGAAGTGAAGGAACGGTTCATACTAACCACTCAGTAGGTTTTGAACTCAGTAAATAATGGTGACTCGGTAGACATAATGTTACTCGGTTTACACTGTCCTGCTCGGTTTGCACTATCTTGTTCGGTTTGCACTGTCTTGCTCGGTTTGCACTGTTCTGCTCGGTGTGCACTATTCTGCTCGGTTTGCACTGTTCTGCTCAGTTTGCACTGTCTTGCTCGGTTTGCACTGTTCTACTCAGTTTGCACTATCTTGCTCGGTTTGCACTGTCTTGCTCGGTTTGCACTGTCCTTCTCGGTTTGCACTCAGAATGCAAATAAGTGTTGTCACTAGTGGCAATCTTGCTTAATGCCAACTGTAGACTAGGATTTGAGCATGCACCTAAACCTGTTTTGAAGGCCAAACAAACAAACGTCGTAGCATATAATCAAATCAAATTTAATGGTAAACAAACTAAAATCAAAGCCACCTCAGTTTACGCCTAAAACGGATGCGCCCATGCACCGTTTGATATGCTTGGATATAAATGGATGTGGGTGTACAAACTCAAGCACTTGGAGCATGCAAGATAAATGATGATTTGAGGATCAAGAAGACCCAAAATGACACAAAATAGGTATGAGGAACCTATTTTGCCTCAAAGGCCTCAAGAAAACACAAATATGCAAAGCTAAAAGATGAACTAAGATTGATAAGAAATGAATCTATGTTAATCCATTTAAGCTAATTTAGATGTGATTTTAAGCTTGGAAATGATCTAAAATGATGAGTTTATGCTTATGCTAGAATGAAAATGGCATTATAACTTTGCTATTGAGTTTGAGAGTTGAAAGATGATTTGCCTTAGGAAGTGAGGGTATTTATAGGAAAAGGGAAGGGCTTGGTTAAAAAGGATGAGTCAGAGTTAGGGCTAAGGTTAGGGTTGAGTCAAGGACAAGTGTCCTGACAAGTGTCAAGGGAGGATTGAGTTGAAAGTTTTGAGGGCATGTGCACAATTTGGTAAATGTGCCCAAGGCCAAGAGGTGGCAAGGAAGGGATAAGAAGGTCTTAAATGCATAATGAATGCATGTAAGAAAGATAAGGAAGGCTTAAATGCATCCTTAAATGCATTTGCAAGAGGTGGCCAAGAGGTGGCAATCCTTGTTGACTAAGGAGGAGGTTAGCATAAGTTTTGGTAAACCTTTTGCTAATGGAATGTGACAAGATTAGAAAGGGGATTAGGATTAGGATTAGGAGAAAGGGATGGGCAAGTGGCTTTTGGTGAGATTTAGATATTTATTAAAAGGTAAATTTAATAAATATTAAATATCTAGGCTTAGGGTTTGAAGGGACTAGATTAGGGATTTGACCCATTTAGAGGAAGGTTTAGGACTTTCTAGAAGAGTTTAGTGCTCTTTAGAATTTTGGCCAACTTTGGGATAAAAAATAAATTAAAAATAAATTAATTTATTTTTGAAGTTTTTTGGTCAATTTATTAATCAATTAATTAATAAATTAGGGATAATGTCCAAATGACATTTTTAGGCTAGATTCCTTAATTAAAGATTTTTAATTAAGAGAGAGGGATTTAATGCCATAAAAATAAATAAATTAATTAAATAATTAATTAATTAAATAAATAATTAATTAATAAATGATGATGTCATCAAAGATTTTCAGAAAAACAAAAATAATTTATTTTCTGAAGGATTTTTCGGTGTCTACACCAACAATCTCCCCCTTTGGCATTAGTGACAAAAACACTTATTGCCCAAAACTTATATACATGAACCATGCTGAGTTTTATTTTGATTTTTCAAAATTTGTCTTTGGTATAGGGCTTTATACATTATCTCCCCCTTTCAATGTGCTAACTTTTTCTTCTATACAAATCTTCTTCTATACATATCTCCTTCTATACATATCTCCCCCTTTTTGATGCTAATGCCAAAGGTGTATATATAAGTGATTTACAGAGAGAATCCAAAATTTGATAGAAAAATAGAATGTACCTTCATTATTAGTGCCAGGGTTCTGTCCCAATTTTCTTACAGAATCTTGCATGTGTGGATTGCAATTTGGACTTCTGCAGAGAGTTCAATCATGTGATTTGCTATTGAGAACTGATTGTCATGAATCAATGTTTTGGAATGTTCAATGTGCTTGTACATTGTATTCATGATGGGAAGGATCATGTTCTGAATGTCTAGTAGTGTAGACCGGATCCTTGTGTCTTCTTTCAGTAGTTCAGACTGCATATTTGATAGGTATGAGATTTTCATGTGATGAGTAGAGCTTGAACTTGGTTCAAGTTGCAGCTTCTGTATGCTAATCTTCAAATCCTCATCAATTTTATTCATTTTATCCTTGACATCCTTTGTGAACTCGGCAATATTGCACAGTTTGGCCAAAAGAGAGGTAACATTCGAATAGGTAGATTCAATGTTTGACAAAACTGAAGACAATTCCACTTGATTAATAGCTATGTGCTGAGCAATGTGCTCAAGCACTTTATTGTTGAATCTCTTCTCAGCTCTTTCAACTAACTTTTCTGTCCCAGATGAATCCTCATTGTATTTATTTACTGCTTCTACTAATTGTAGCAAAACATGTTGAGAGGAGTCTTCTTTAATACCTAATGCATCAGACAAAATGTCCTTAGCATCCTTAATGATTTGATATTCCTTGTCTCTCTCCTCTTTATGTTTCTTTTGCTTCGCTTTCCTTTGGAGGATTTCACCTATATTTTGCATTTGGTCAACTAATAGATTTGCAAAATATAATGTTGGAATCTCTATTTCTTCATCTAGGTCTATATCCTCTACTATATTCTTACCCAAAAATTTTATACTCGGCTGAGCCTTAGGCTTATCTGTACTTAATGCCTTAGTAGTAGTGACAGTAGACATAGTAGGACTAGCTATAGAGACTGGTATACTGTCTACTGGAGAACTTAAAGTATTTACACTTGTAGAATCAAAAACTGGAATACTTACTACTGGAAAACTTGATGAAGTGGGAGACTACAACTCAGTAGAAGAAATGGTAGTTGCTTCTGTTGTTGCTATAGGTGATTGGACAAATGTTGAAGTTGTCACTAACATGCTTGAAGGTGTCTCCAGGCTAGATGTAGAAACTTTTACTGGAGAGGTAGGAAGTGATGCAATGACTTCTGCAGCTATCCTTATAGTATCATCTACCTCAGTGGCTTCTTCTTGTTCACCACTGTCATCTTCAATGTCCTTTATTATAACTATTTCAATACTCGGTTGGTGAAGATGGTATATGTTCTTCCATGTGGCATTTGTAGCCTTCACAACCGATTCAATATTGTTAATCAGAATCAAACAAGTATTGAACTTTAGTGTCATTTTATTTTCATTCTCCTTCAATTCCTTCTTTATTTCATCATTTTTCAAGCTCGGCATTAACTGTCTCAGGGTTTGATCAAATATGTCTTTTACAGTTTGCTTTGCATTTGTCCATCTCATTTTTATTGGATCTAATAAAGCTGCTGGAACCTATGGGGCTATTTCATCAGGAGAGTATTTCCACTATCCCATCTTTTCAATGACAGCATCTTCTATTTCCTTCTGTTCTGTTTCCAATCTGGTTTCATATTTAAAAGATTTTATATTACTTACTCCAGATCCTGATCCTTCTCTAAAAAGTTTGATCCTCTCTTGAAAGTTTAGAGGAGGCCTTTTGAATACTATATCTTTGTCTGCCTTGTCTTCCTTACCTCTTGCACTTCTCCTTGTAAATACAACAGTGAGAGGCTTAGGTGCCTTAGTGATGAATACCTTTCCTTTCTTCTTTGCAGGTTCTAGTTCCTCTATTTTCTCATCCTTTTCCTTTTCTTCTTCAATGTCTTCTCCTTTGTCCTCGGTTAGCATTTTCATTTTGGCTATCCTCTTCTTTCCTTTGTTTACCACCTGTGGAAGCTTTATGCTTAATTCAATTCTTACTTTTGCTTCATCATATGTTCCAAAATATGGAGCTTTGGGATTAATAGGTTGATTAAGAAGGGCTTCAATGATATTCTTGGTTTCATCAATATTTACCTCATAAGGAAGAGGTTTTGCATGTACAATCCTCGGTTTAGCTGCTTGAATGTATACATTGTCACAGTCCACCATGAAACAAATGTCATCCTTATAATCTTCCACCAACTTCTGTGGAATCCAGAATCTGTCATTCATTTTCTCTTTGAAAGACTCAAAATAACTATCTATGATGCTCTCAAAATTTTCACCCATTTTTGAAATGTATTCATTTATCTCATAAAGAATTGGCACATCTTTTCTCCATACTACTTTTCCTTTGGAAGGGAATAATTTCTGAACATAGAAAAATAAACAGACCAGTAGAGATCCAAACTTACATGGATTGTTTTTGGAAGTTTGAATGCTTTCCATGTTCTTGTTAAACTATTTTAACAATAAATCTGCAAGGTCAAATGATAAGTTATTCTTGACCACTTTGTATGCTAGGTCAATGGCTTCATAGGAGACACTATTTTGTTGACTTGAACTATATATTTTATGGGCAATTATGTGTGTATCAAACTTTAGTTCAGCATCAGTAATGCTGCTAACTTTCATGCCTCTACTGTCCCACTCGGCTAGGGTTTTCTTCTCCAGTTCCGACCGACCTAGGGTTTTGGTAGTTTTTTCTTTGTTCAACATGGGAAGACCGGTGATTTGATGAATCATCTTCTTGGTGATCTCTATGGGTTGCTCAAGCCAAATCTTTCCATCATGTACACGGCTGAGAATGTATCTAACTCATTTCTCCTGAAAGTTTTGAGGTAAATGTGCAATGTGAACTAATCCTTTATCTTCCATATGTTTGTGCTCGGGTTTTAGAATACCATCCACACACAGTTCCTCACTCACAATATCTAGCTCTAGGTTTCCCATTTCTTGAATTGCAAAATTGAAATGATTGCGAATATCATTAATAAGTAGTACCTTAGGAGGAATCTAAGATTTAGGTCTGTTCTGGTCTAGGGCTGCTACAATTGTAGGCACGAACTTGAAATCTGGTGCTCTCCATTCCCCTTGGACTAACATTTCTGATCCTTTCTTCGCTGAAGTGCTGGATGATGCCATGGTAGCTCAAAGAAAATTCTTTTCGCAAAAGTGTTTGAATCGCTGGATTGCTCTTGAAATTTTCTGCTCTCAAAGTGCTAAAGTTCGCGGTGAAGAATGAGTTTGATTTCTTTCCTTTTGTTTACAACTCTGTCATTAATGCTTAGCACAAATTAGGGTATGAATTTCGACAGAATGTCACCCACTAAGAATTAATTTCTTGATAAAGACTTCGCAACTCGATGAACTCGAGAATTCATATTGCTCCAACCTCGCTCGGTAAAGACTGGTACCGACCTTGCTCAGTGAAAACTAATACCGACCTTCCTGTGATCTTACTGCATCTTGTATGCTGATTTAGATCTTTCTTTTAATTCGGTTCTAGAACTGCTTGAGATTGGTCTATGAGAATATAGTTCCAGTGCTTTCTTGGAAATTTAATTTGAGTCGGTAGAGCCACCCATTCCATTACTTGGACTGGTTTGCTCAGTAGATTTAGGAATCCACTTTTGTCTCACCCATTTCCTAACCTTAGTTTCTTCATTCTTCTTTCCATCTTCAACTTCACTAGCATTCATGCAATTTCTGGCAATGTGACCAAGTTTAGTGCATTTGAAGCATCTTACGGTAGTATCTCTTTTCCTTAGATGATGTTTTATGCAGTTCATGCCAATGCATCCATATTCTCCATAATAATGACATCTACACCAGGTGTTGTAGTCCCATCCAAACATTGCTTTCATAATTTTTTCTGCTGGATTGAATGTTTTGGATCTGCACTCGGATGCCTTGTGACCTTGTTTGTTGCATTTGTGACAATTACCTCTGAATCTTGGTTTTTCCCTACATTCATTTGCTTTGTGACCATGCTGATTGTAGTTGTAGCATTTTCCATTGAATTCTGCTTTTTCATTGCTCCAACATTTATTTGAAGTATGTCCTATTTTACCACAATGATTACAAGTAGGTTTCTGATTTCTTTGAGCACCTTGCTTAGAAGATTCACCTTCTCCTTTGTATCCAAGTCCTGCTTTTCCTTTTTGCCTATGAAGATTTCGCTCATACAGCTGATTTAAGTCTTCTTGGCTTTTCAGCATTCCTTCATTGATTTGTTTTTCAACGTTTAGGTCATCCATCAATCTTAGATTGATTTCCTTTTCAGATCTTAGTTCTTCTCTTGTGCTTTCTATTTCTGATCTTAGATTCAGAATTTTCTCATTTGTATGGGAGATTTGATCAATTAGGTTTTCTAGCTGAAGGGTTTTATTTTGGACTTCATTGTTCCTTCCATCTAATTCATCTTTCAACTTGTTTCTCTGTTCTAAGATCTCACAAAATCTTGTTGAGTGTAGCTCTTGTTCTCTTTTTAATTTTCTCATTTCTTCTTGTAGAGACCCATTCTTTTCTAGGAGTTCTTTGACAACATTGTTTGCTTCATCTGAGCTATCTGAGGGAAAAAGATCTTCAATCTTTTCTTCAATGTAATTCTGATCATTCATCTAATTTGCAAGTTCCTTCCTTCTTCTTAGGGATTGGGAAAGATGTTCTTTTGCTTCTTTAAGTTTAGCTCTGGCCATTTCCAGATCTAGCTTTTCATTTTCAATCACCTTGTTCAGTTTGAATACCTCCATTGTCCTGGATCTTTGCTCAAGCTAGTTAAGCTTTATCTTGAGAACCAATACAGCTCTGATACCAATTGTTGGAAATATTCAGGCATTAACCGAGTTACTGAGAGGGGAGGGGTGAATCAGTAACTCCAAATTTTCTTTCAATTACAGATGTATTAACATATAATTCACTTTAACCTTTTGCATATAGAAAGCATGAAACTTAAAAGCATTCACAATAGTGACACATAGATTTGGTTACCCAGAAACCTTCCAAAAAGAAAGTAAAACTGGGGTGGGGATGAAACCCACAAAGCTTTAGTACTGCAGAATAAAGTTGGCTGGTTAAGGCTTACAATTGATCACTTCTGATGATCTGCCCTGCTAGGAGCAATAAGGATTGCTAAATCCACCCTATTAAAGGATTTACAAACATACAATGAAGTATGCACTCGGTAAAGAGATTTTACAAAAGACTGTTAAGTCTACCTGGTTAAAGGATTTTAGTACTAATTCACCTGTTAGGATGAAATAGTAGATCTCTTGCTTTGCAACTAGATTGTTGATTGAGATTCACTGATGTACTGATCACCTTCTGTGATGAATTTTTCTTTGCTGTTCCTTATACTGCTGTAGCCCTTTGTAATTCGCTTATCTCTGCCTTTCTTTCTTTTTCACATTCATACTTACTACACATCTTGACATTTTTACAACATTGTTTATATACAAGTCTAAATAATTAATTACAATTAAAATTACAAAGTCAGCTTAACAAATAAACATAAGTGCCACTAAGTCGGCCCAAGTATGGTTACACGGTTCTTGCAAACTAACTCGGTGACTTTCTGATACTCTGCGTCCACTGCATTACTCGGCATCGTCATGCACTCGGTAGAAGTGAAGGCATGGTTCATACTAACCACTCAGTAGGTTTTGAACTTGGTAAATACTAGTGACTCGGTAGACATAATGTTACTTGGTTTACACTGTCCTGCTCGGTTTGCACTATCTTGTTCGGTTTGCACTGTCTTGCTCGGTTTGCACTGTTCTGCTTAGTTTGCACTGTTCTGCTCAGTTTGCACTGTTCTGCTCGGTTTGCACTGTTCTGCTCAATTTGCACTGTCTTGCTTGGTTTGCACTGTTCTACTTGATTTGCACTGTCTTTCTCAGTTTGCACTGTCTTTCTTAGTTTGCACTATCCTGCTCGGTTTGCACTCAGAATGCAAATAAGTGTTGTCACTAGTGGCAATCCTGCTTAATGCCAACAGCTTTAATGTAGGGTTTGGATGAAATAAAATTGCTACCAAGTGAATAAAGGTTTTTAGAGAATGTGTATACATATTTTTGAAATGATTTATAGACTAGAAAATTATTTTGACATATATACATAACAGTTCCAATAAAACCTCATTCTAAGCAAGCCTAGAAGGCATAAAATGTAGATTTGTGTGTTGGGTGAATTTGTGAGGGTGAACAGTGATGAAAATTGTCTATTTTATTTATGTATACCTTTCCTATATCATTGGAGTAATCACTTTTGTTTGGAAGAGTGATCTCATGGTACTAGTTTTTGAAAAAATGGCTAATTGTGCCCAAAAAATGTATAAAAGTCCAATTTTTACCCAAGAGTTTTAAAGTAACCTATAGCATTTTTTACACATGTTGTGTAACTTAAAAAAAGGTATCTTAAAATTTCCTCTAGTTGTTCATAGGGTCAAGGTACGTGGAGTTATTGTCCAAAAAACATTTAGATAGGGCAACTAGGCGTAGGCTTCATTTATGAAGGAAGTATAAGCCAATCTTGTGAAAGGGGTTTGTAGAGATTTTTTGGGGGTTTATTGGGATACAAAAGGGTCCTCAAAGAATCAATATACCATATATGTGGACCATTTCATGTTAAGAACATATTTTCCTAGAGGGGTTCTTATAAGGTTGTCAGCATGGGTCATGGAAGGAAGCCCATTTGAAGAGTCATCCTTATAACTTGTTTGAGTTTTTCTAGAGCGTCCCTTCATCCCATCAAGGCCATTGCATTATTTGGTGTCAGAGCTTCCTAGTTGAATTAGATGATATTAGAAGATAACATGGAAAAGGAGATTAGAAAATTCAAAGACAGATATTCCTAGTTGAATGAGATGATATAAATGAAGGAACTATTCAGCATAAGATGTAAATGCAAAACCAAGGTATCTAATGTGGTAGTAGATTTAGGTTATATGGATAACTTGATTTCAAGCTAAATGGTTGATAAGTTCAATTTGGAAAGAAGCCCACATGAAGCACCATATAGAAAATTTTGGTTGAATATTGATAAGTCAATATTGGTTAATGAACAAGCCTTAGTTGAGTTTCATATAACTACATATAGGGATATCATTATTTTTTATGTTTTACCAATGAATTGTTGTCATTAATTAATTATAGGAAGGCCATGGGCATTTGAGAGATACGCTTTGTATGATAGGAGAGAAAATAAATTTCAAATGGAGAAATATGGGAATGATTTTTTTCTAATATGATTATAAGAGGATGACAAAGGGAAATATAAGATAGAAAAGGTGATCATGATAGATAGGAAGGAATTTATAAGGTATGAGTAAGATAGAAACAAAGAAGTTGAAACCACTACAAGAAAAGAGAATGTTGGCATAAAAAGAGTAAGAAGCGATGCGAGGTTGAAGAGTAAAGGGGAATATGATACAAAGAAGCTCAGTGATGAATTGACCTTGAATATACATGACAAGATTGAAAGATAGGATGAAGCCAAGAGAGTAAAATTTTTTTGTCCATTTAATTTAAAAGAGGCTAAAGAATAGTTAGGCACTACCATAAGAATGGGTTATAAGTCTAATAGGACAGTGGAAGGAAAGGTAGAAACCCTAATGATATAGGTTAAAAAAGAGGATAAAGAATGTAAGAGTGATTTTCCAATCGAAGGACAAGATGGAGTTGTGAAGCAAGTTGAGATAGTGGTGGGGGCAATTTTCTGTCCCTTAGTGACAAAGGAAGATAAGATAGAGGGACCTACATGTCTTGAAATATATAGAGGTCAACGTTTGAAGGTCTAAGAGAAGAAAAGAGGGAAAATATGTGATGAGCCAAGGTAAAAGGAAAGTGTATGACATTTGGATGATTGAGGTTGAAGAGAATAAAGTTGAGGTTATGGTGTCCAAAAAGGATGATGGACAGTGAGATTTTTCTAGCACAAAGGTTTATGAACCTAGAAGGGAAGAGATCCTTGAGAAAGAGTGTCAAATGAAAATAAAAAAGATGGAACATAAGGTACGAGGAAAGTTTGCAATCACCCCAAGTGGTGAAGATGACAAAATGATAAGTTGGAAGAAGATCTTAATGCTAGAAGAGAATAAGGATGCGATGTTGACAGAGAAATCCAAAGATAAGGTCGAAGGTAAGGTGTTTAAGAAGATTCCAATAGAGTTGGAGAAGTTTGATGAAAGTCTGGATGGGAAAATGCTATATCAAATATGGAAAGGAGAGGTTTTGAGGTAGTCAAAGACTGATGTGATCTAGAGGTTTCAAAAGATGATTCTATAATGATTTCAAGGATAGAGGACCTAAAAGTGAGTGTGACGATAGAGAGTGAAGCGAACATGGATATTTGGAAATGAAAATGGGGTAGGCTCAAGTGTGAAATGGAGATAATCAGGATGAGAGTCCAATAGAAAAGAGGTAATTTTTTTTTTGTGGGAACACTGGATCAAGTTTTGATGAAGGGTTAAGATACATGAGGGTAGCTTCTTTGTAGGGTGAAGATAAAAACAATCCAATCTTATATAAGTAAGTTTTTTTTAGAAAATTAAGGGACATATGCAATATCAGATACAAATAGTGTGAGATGGAAAAACTTGTAGGTGACATCAAGTGCAAGAGAGAAAAATATGATGCACATTTTCAATGCCCGATCTAGTCAAATGGACTAATTTGGAGCACAAGAAGGTGTAGTAATCAATTTTTATCTAAAAATAATACAATTTCAAAGGGACTTGGAATATTTTCCAGGCTAGGTGTATGGTGCAGGGCCAACAAGTTCACTTTATGCAAATGTGGTCAAGTGAGGTGTAGTGATAGTTCTTTGGTGTTTTTGATTCTTTGAAAATGTAATAAGGTCTTTCATGACAATTTCAATAATGTTTGAGTCATTCTTAGGTTAGTAGGGGTGATTTAGAGGTTAAGTGTAAAATTTTGTCAAAGTTGCAATGTGTTGATAAGCAAATTTAACTATTATCTTAGCATAAAGTGTTAATAATCTATTAATTTGAAAAGTGGTTATAGATGGTTAAAAATAGATTGGGAAACCTTTTAAATTCCTTTTATCATGAATCATGTGGTGGTTGATTCTTTTTGGGAAAGAAGAAACAATAAAAATCTCTATTTTCTGCAAAATATAGGTATAATAGTCTTGTTCTATTTCTTACACCATGTGTATGCATGGATAGATAATTTTGGGGTAGTGATTGGGGATACAAGTAAATTTAATTATCTTTCATTTTATTTTCATGGCATTGAAATGCATTTAGATTTGAAGGAGCTACAATTATTTTTGTGACTACCGCTTCATAGATTTTCCTATAACAGTGCAGCTACAACATATGGTACGGGCTCATACAAAAGAATTTTGATCTCTAACAAGATGCATTTGAAAGATCATTAAATAAAATTTTATTTGGCTCTATTTTCTTGATTTTTTTTTATGTTTAACGCAAGTGATAGCATGTTTTTAAAAACTACTTTTGTAAACCTACTTTCAAGGGTTTGAGAGTTAAAAATGGACTTTTAAGCTATTCCACCCATTGTATCATGTTGTAACTTAGTGGAATAGCTCAAATAATTTTAAATTTTTTTTTTTAGTAGTTGTAAGGACTAGGAGAGGCCACTTTCCAATTTTATGGTGATTCCCTAGGTGCATTTTATGTCTTATTCTAGAGAAAGTTCATGCTTTCATGTAGGGTTTGGATGAAAGAACATTGTTACTCAGTTGATGAAGGTTTGTAGACAATTTGAAAACATATTTTGACACATTTGATGTATTGTAAAAGTGGTTTGATGTCTCCAGATAAGAGTTCCAATAAACCCTTATTCTAATCAAGCCTAGAAGACCTAAAATGGAGATTCGTGTGTTGGGTTGATTTGTGAGGGTTGCCAATGATAAAAATTGAGGATTTTGTCTATTTGATTCCTACCTAAACTATTTGATTAAATATTTTATATGGGAGAGTGATCTCTTGGTACTTGTTTTGAAAAATAATGCTAATTAGGTCCTTAAAACCTCTAACAATCCATTTTTACCCTAGCGTTCCAAAGTAACCTATAAGGGTTTCTACATATGTTGTGTAACTTAAAAAATGGTATCTAAAAATGTCCTTTTTTTGTGCATAAGGTCAAGGTCTGGGGAGTTAAGCTGCAAAAAGTAATCAAGTAGGGCTACTAGACCTAAGCGTCATGTATGAAGAAAGTATAAGCCAATTTTGTGAAAGGGGTTTGCAAAGCCTTTGTTTGGGTTGATTGGGGCACATAAGGGTCCTCAAAGCATCAATATATCATTGATGAAGATCATTTCATGTTAAGCACATATTTTCTTATAGGGGTTCTTATTAGGTTGTCAACATGGGTCATGGAAGGAAGCCCATTTGAAGAGTTATCCTTATAACTTGTTTGAGTTTGTCTAGAGTTTCCCTTCATCCCATTAAGCCCTCTCCGTCATATTTATAATTTTTTTTGTCATTGTCAAACACTAATTTTTATTATTGGTTACTATGTGTGGTGTCTTTATATTTGGCTTTTGGTGAAACACCATATTTTTTAATATTTTTTTAGTTTCTTTAGATTTTATATGCCACTTATTCAGTTGATAGATTATTATAAGATGGGAGCCATCTTACCAAATTTCTCCTGTGTCACACCCACAAAAGCAATTTTTTAGTCCAAAATAACAACATATTTGTCAAGAAAATAGATCAGTGGCTAATAAGTGAGTCAGTTGACCACCACCTTCAAGTGTAACATGTTGGATGAGCATTTAAAGCACAAAAGAAATCAAACTGTGCAATGCAAAAAGTCTATCATAGTACTCTTCAATTGGCTAGATATTTTGAACTCAGTCCGGAGCAAGCTTGGAATTTGACGGTCAACCTTGCTAGTCATATGATTTTTTTATGAGGGTTTAGTTATTTTATTTCCTTTCATTTATGTTTAAAAAAAAATATTGATTGTCAATATTCATATCATAATTAATAACATTATTTAATAAATCATATAGAGATTTTTGTTTTCACTACATTTGAGACCTTTTTCCAATGGCTATGCATCTCAATTCTGACACTACACCATCGATCAAGTAACCCTAATTGGTGTTGTAGTTTTGGTATCAGAATCAATGATGGCTAGGATGTGCATCGTAATTATGACACATTTGACCATTGAAATGTGCATGGGAAGAGGGCTTGCCAACATGTCATCAGAACTATTTATTTTTGTCACAATTATGATGAAGATGCTGCATAAATGATGGCTATCTTATACATGAGACATCTACCTGTCACATATTTAGGATAGATAGCCATTGTGTGTAGTGCTTTATTGCGTTCATTCATTAATGACCATTTTAATTACAACAGTATGTTGTATTTTTATAAAAAAATTGTCATAAATTGAGTGAGATCTTAAAATATTGAGCTTCTCCTTGTTTTGAGAATAGTTTAATATTCTCTACTTAACAGGGTTAACCATGTGAAGGTGAAAGCTCATCTTTCCCTTCCTAGGAGCCTCTTATGACCCTTTACGACACTTTAAGACCTCTAAGATGTATTCTTAGGGATCGTAAAGGGTCATAAAGGGTCATAAGGGGTCCTAGGATACAATAGATGAGAAACATAAATGTAGGCATCATGGTCATAATGTTTTGGAGACACAACATAATTGAGTGGTATAACCAGATGATGCAATGCAACCACTACTCCTCTAGTTCCAAGTTGACACTGTAGGATCCAAAAACCATAGATAAGGAATAAATTTAGAGAGTGAAGGAGGAGGGCTATAATGATCAAAATAATATAGGGACCCTCTATTATTTTGGTCATTATGGTCCTCCTCCTCTCTCTAAATATATTCCTTATCTATGGTTTTTGGATCCCACAGTGTCAACTTGGAACCATAGGAGTACTGGTTGTGTTGCATCATCTAGGTATACCATTTAATTATGTTGAGTCTCCAAACAATTGTGACCATGATATCTACATTTACATTTCTTAGCTATTGCGATATCTACATTTATGTTTCTCAACTGTCATGTTTATGTGCATGTTCTTTATGTGTTTGGCTCTTCTCCCTCTCATCCAAAATAAGATTTTCCCAATCTAAATTGAGAATGCATGTGCAACTATGTAGAATATGCATGGATAAGAGGTGGAGCTAAAAAAAAGCACCACATTTACATTATTTTCAGAGGTCTATATTTTTTTTTATAGACCATTGTGAAGGTTACAACTCTGGTAGCCATGGGTGAGAGAATGTCCTGAACAAGCCAGAAAATAAAAAGTCTTGATTTTATTGCATGCTAAGGATATTACCCTTGCCTATAAGATTCAAAATTAAAATGTTTGCAATGGTTTATAACTTAAAATACCTAATTAAAGACCTCTATAAAAAATGCAAACCTGTTGCATTTTTTTAACTTCACCTAATATCCTATGCATATGAATTAAGATTGCATATTGAACTAGACATCTCCTTCTGCAATTCTTGAAACCAAGAGATTGTCACAGTTAACATCTAAAACCATTATTGAAATTTTGTTATAATTAAAAACTACATTGATACTTACTGTATAAGTTTGAACCAAGTGAATCACCAAACAGCTAATGGTGATTGATGAAAAGGAATTGAAAATGATGATTGATCTAAATTAGATTGGTGCAACATTATCAAATCTTCTTCATAATCATCATGAACATGGCCAATTTTGCAAAACTAATTCTGCATACACTGAATTCTACATACTCCTTATTTTGTTCTAGGTCGATATTGTTAGACATGGTCTTTCTTGAATGGAATGACTCATTACTTGTACATTGACTAGAATGTTGGTGGAACAAGGGTGATTTGTTTGCAACATGCATATACAGACAGTGAAAAATCATTTTCTCAACTCTAATTTTCTCAACACAAAGGGATATTTTTCAGTCATAGAAACACGATTATTTTTAAATGGAATACACCAAGGAGTAACATCACAAATATTGACCATTTATAATCATGAACAGTAAACCTAAATCAAATAGCTCATTTTTTTTCAGCATGTGTAGTCTCTGTGTATAATAAAAATGAATGAAACATCAAGCTAAAATAAAATAGTGAACAAAAATTTAAATTCAAGGTCTAATTTATCAAGAGAAACAAACATTAGGACTCTAGAAAAGTCATTAGGACTATAGAAAAATCATTAAGACTATAGAAAATCAAGTTATAGAAATGGACAGTGTTGGTGTTTGAAAACACTTATGCCACTTAGGGCTGCCAATATGCCTTGAGACTGATGTTAGGAGTGGTTAGTTCCAAGTATGAGAGCTCTGCAAGACAACTGGACCAACTATACGGTCTTAATATGCCCTCTTCTGCTTCTAGCTGTGCAAAACCAAGGTGGATGCACCTAATCCAGACAAAATTCAAACTCACTACACACCTTATACTTCTAGATTTATATAGCAGATCATAGTAAAGGATTACTAAATACTAACCAGGTATTCATTGAATCAACTCTACTATGCAGGATAAAATGGACTTGTGAAGGGTATTACTGGTGATTGATATTCAAAGATGCAGGAAATAGCCAAAGACCATCAAGCATTGGACTCAACTGAATGTACTTTTCCTTTATCAGTGCCATTATCCATTGGGCAGCACATCAAATGCAAGTATAGAGACATGAACCAACTACTGTCAAAGACTCAAAGCCATAAATACAACTATTCTATCCCATCCACTACTTAGAAGATCCTTCTGTAGATGAATCTAATGAATCTATGCCCTATCCAAAGTATTTTTCACTTGATCCTAGATCAAGAACTAAAGACTAGAACATATACAGAGGCAACCCAATGTAATGGACCAGAAAATCCAAAACTCATAAGACTGACACCAAGGAGAGACTTGAAAGCATGAGAATAGTTCTATTAAGTATGATGAGGCATGTACATGTCTATACTAGAAATGAGACTACCACTTCAATAACACGCAAAAGATGCCAAGAAATTCTATTCAGCCTCCTACAATGCGATAGAGTTTACTACTTCCCACTGGAACCAAACAGAATGGAACCTCTAGAACTGCTAAAATTCAAAACCCTTGTTCTATCAAAAACTTGCAATATATACCACCAGTCATCGTGGAAACCCAAAATAGGTTGCAACAAGCTATGGATGACTGGGGTCAAAGTTTCACCCACCTAACCAATTGGAACACATAAAAAATTTAATACAAGGGTAGGAAACCAAGCAATCTAGAGAGAGAAAATCTCAAACAGATCTACAATCATGAAAATCTGTGAGCTTAGTACAAGACACCAGGGATAGCTATGAAAACCAATCAAATCAGCCACCTACAAATAGCTTCTCGAGCTCAAAAAAAAACTCCACCAGGTACAAAACAACCACTGTAATTGACCACAGAGCCCCTCAGGCTAGATCGCAACACCTACCACCATCAAACTAGCAGAAAAATCTATCAGGAAAGCATTCAATTCAGGTACCTTTGGTCGCTACAGATCCTCAAGAAAATCAAATTTGAAATCAAATGGTCACCATGCAATTCGCGGGCTTTATGTTCCTTAACTATTTGCCCTTAGTCATGCAATCACATGGTCATCAACTTAACTGCCACAGGAAAATGGGTTTCATCTTATGCTTGGTCACATGATCGCATAGCACCAAACTAACTCTTGCGATCATGTGACCACAATCTCTTAACCACGGAATAGTTGATCATAGACCTCAACATCTTGGCAACACCAGTACCATGGACCCACCTTTAACTCTACAACAGTGCAATCAGACCATTGTCACGTGATCGCATAGCCTAAAAATAGGCTATGCGAACATGCGACAAGCCGCACCCCTCTACCTTGTTGTAACCGCCACCACTAAGGGTTAACACAAAATGTTAGTTGCATGATCACATAGCCTTGAAAAATGCTATGTAAATATGCAACTAACTGTCAGCATTCACCATCATTAATTGCCCTATCACTGCTTGGCCAATGAAAAGTGCCTACATCACCAAGAGCGCTGGCCCCATGCCCCCTTTCTTTTGGACATGACCACCATCGCAGTACCACGTTGCACCCAAGAGAAATTTTCCACCTCACCATTGCAGATGCCACATTACCACCTGCCATCAGGCCCTAGGGACACGTGTCAACTAGTCACATGATTGCATATCAAAAAACTCTGACATGCGATCATGCGACAGCCAACCATAGGCCACCACATAACCATCGGTGGGACCATCGCCGAAGAGGCCTTACCTTTAAAAGCATGAAGACCTGGTCCCACCATTATGCAATTGCATGACTAAGGAAAATTAAACCGCCAACCAAGTCGCCAGATGTTAAGGGCCTAACCGCCAAGAATCAGCGACCAAGAGATAACCGCGAGTCGCCAGATCGCGAAAAGAAAAACTTAACTGCCAAGCAGCTGAATATCACTAAGAACTAGGACCCATGCGGATAGGTGGCAAGTGATCACATGATCACATGTCAAAAAAGTGTGACATGCGGCCATGTGACAACCAATCAGGAAGAGCCTGCAAACTTGGACCTATGACATGCCCACACAAGAAAATCCAACGGCTGTCGCAAAAGTGTAAAGGATAAACATCATGCATCTTTACCATGTGAACAAATGAAAACCATTGATTTTGTCTGAGCTTTAACCACACCAGGAAATGGGAAGAACTGGGACCCACCAATGATCGCACTTGCCTAGTTAAGACCAAGGTAAAAAACACACAAAGTTTTCGACACAGCGAAAGACTGAAAACACATAGATTTTTCGATGCCAGAAGACAAGTGCACAAAAGTGGGAAGGCATAAGGTCAAAAAAAATGAAGGTTTTCATATAGACCGAAAACATCATGGATTTTCAAAAATACTGTGGGTTTTCGACATTGTGACAAATTCTAAAATTTATTTCCTATAGACGTTAGAACTTGAATAACTTTCTATATTTTTTTATTCAGCACGTGTGATTTGAACTGGAGCAAGGTGACACAATAAACTACCAAGGGCTAAGGGCACACACCATGAAACACTATGGATTTTCAATGCAAGATGAAACTGTGCAACAAGGTGGGATAACTTCAAAATTTGTAGGGAAAAGGCCATTTTGTCAGGATTTTGCATTGACAGGAAAATGGACCAACAGATAGTTCTGATGTTTTTCCATTACAACAATTGAGACCTAGGGCATCATTGATATTATCATCAAGGCATTTTGTGAAGTGTTTGATCTCTCTTTATTTGTTTTTTGTTGATATTCACTATGTGGTACTCCCTGTTTATTATAATTTTATGAGGAAATGTCTTGATGGCTTATGGGCTGCAAGCTAGGGCATCATGGATTCTTTATTAACTTATTGTTTATGCATTTGATTTTTTATGATATTGATTCTCACTAATTTTTCCATGCCCATGAGCTTTTTGCATCATTCATTGGCATTATTTTATTATTGATGTCCACATTTGATTGGCATCATATTCATGTTGTTTTGATGTTTTTTGAATCTTAAACTAGGGGATCATAAGTTTGATTTGGTACTCCATTCATTCTGATGCAAGGTAGGGAGCAAGAGGGGCCAAACAATGGCACACCCTAATGATCCAAGCCTACCCAACACATGCAAAAGCCAAAAAACACAACAGTGAGAGAGAGAATGCCAGATCTTTCAAATATTTTCATCAATTGAACCATACATGCCAGGCTATAAGGCCTTCTTAGTTACAACCTAATATTACAATGAATCTTAGAAGTCCTTAGACATGTGAGGATTTTTTACAAATCTCCAATCTAATGTCTACCATTTTCTATCCAAAAATTTACTCCTAATCTACAACCAAACATCTACATTTATACAATAAGCTACTGAACTCAGTCGGCCTTCAGATCCATAATCAATGGAAGGAACAATCAGATCTAGGACCACACACTTTACAATTATGGATACCAACATTAAATCTATGACCAAATATAAATGCACAATTCGGCCACAACAAAAAATAAAACTAAAGCCATTGGTAAGCAAGATAACCGAGCAGCAGATAGGAAATGTTGAGTGCTAGTGAAACAATCAACTACCTAGAAGATAATTGGCCACACTCAGTAACCAAAGGAAATTGACCAACTACTGACCAACTTAGTCAAAGAAGGAACTAAGAAACACAGACAAACTCCAAATTGTTTTTGGTGACACAGGATTGCCAAGGACCCGAGATGCTCCTACATCAGACACCTAGGGTTATTTTGACATGATTCTTCGAATCATTTGGTAGGCCTGGTCTAAGCTACATCAAAATTAGACTGTGAAATCCATGAATTGTCTTCCATTGGTCTACTCTTCCACTTAACTAGATATTCCATATATTGTTTTCCTCTTGTACTTTTTCCAACTCTTTCCTTCAAAATTTGTTCAACTTCATCATTCTACGTCTTAGGATATTCTATCAGTACTGTCACTTCTTCATTAGGTTCATTATAGTCATACAAATCAGAAATGTTGAAAATAGGTGATATGTCCATGTCATCAAGTAACTCAATTTCATATGCATTTCCACTGTCAAATTTCTTCAGAATCTTGCAAGGTCCAAACTTCTTCATCTTCAGCTTCCCATATGTTCCAATAGGAAATCAACCTTTCTTCAAATGAACCATTACTTCATCACCAACATCAAAATTTTTATGTCTCCTTGATCTATCAGCTCTATCTTTGTATTTCTGATTACTATCTTCCAGCTTCAGTTTCACATCTTCATACAATGTTTTCGTGTACTCAGAAAACTTTACTCCTTCAACACTTTTCTTATTCTCATCAGCAATATCTCTCAAATTAGATATTCCTCTCAATTTTGTGTCATTCACAATCTCAAGTGGTGTCTTTCTAGTACTCCTATTCATTTAATTATTGTATGCAAACTCTACTTGTGCCAACACAGAATCCCAATTACTCAGTGTGTCTCCAACTAAACATCTCAAAAGATTTCCTAGACTTCTATTCACAACTTCATTATGTCCATCAGTTTGTGGGTGAAATGTAGAACTATATTTCAACTTAGTGCCAAATTTCTTCCAATCCATTTTCCAAAAGTATCCAACAAATTTAATGTCTCGGTCAGAGATAATACTCCTCGGTAATTAATGCAGTCTGACAATTTTCTTAAAGAAAAGATCAACTACATGTACTGCATCTGATGTCTTTCTACATGGTATAAAATGTGCCATTTTTGAAAATCTATCCACAACAACAAATAGTGAATCATTACCTCTTATTGTCTTTGGTAAGCCAAGAACAAAGTCCATACTAATGTCAATGCAAGGTTTCTCAGGAGTAGCAATCAGTGTATACAATCTTGTATTTTGACTTACTCATTTTGCAACTTGACAAATTCCACCACTTTTCACAAAATTTTGAACATCTTTATACAACTGCCTATTGGAAATATTCAAGAATTAACCAAGTTACTAAGAGGGGAGGGGTGAATCAGTAACTTCAAATTTATTTTTTCAATATCAGATGTATTAACATATAGTTCACTTTATCCTTTTGCATATAGAAAGCATGAAACATAAAAGCATTCACAACAATGACACATAGATTTGGTTACCCAGAAACCTTCCAAAAGAAAGTAAAACTGGGGTGGGGATGAAACCCACAAAGCTTTAATACTGCAGTATAAAGTTGGTCGGTTAAGGCTTACATTGATCACTTCTGATGATCTGCCCTGCTAGGAGCAATAAGGATTGCTAAATCCACCATGTTAAAGGATTTTTACAAACTTACAAAAGAAGTATGTACTCGGTAAAGAGATTTTACAAAAGACTGTTAAGTCTACCTGGTTAGAGGATTTTAGTACTAATTCACTGATTAAAATGAAACAGTATATCTCTTACTTTGTAACTGGATTGCTGAATGAGATTCGCTGATGTACTGATTACCTTCTGTGATGAATTTGTCTTTGTTGCTCCTTATGTACGGTAGCCCTTTGTAATTCACTAGTTTCTGCCTTTTTTTTATCTCCCCTTTTTATTCCACTTTCATACTACTTGGTATTTGTACAACATTGTTTATATACAAGTCTAAACAATTAATTACAATTACAAAGTCGGCTAAACAAATAAACATAAGTGCTACTAAGTCGGCCCAAGTATGGTTACATGGTTCCTGCAAACTAACTCAGTGACTTTCTGATACTCATCATCCGTTGCATTGCTCGGCATCATCATGCACTTGGTAGAAGTGAAGGATCAGTTCATACTAACCACTCGGTAAGTTTCGAACTCAGTAAATACTTGTGACTCGGTAGACATAATGTCACTCAGTTTACACTATCCTCCTCGGTTTGCACTGTCCTACTCAGTTTGCACTATTCTACTCAGTTTGCACTATCCTACTCGGTTTGCACTGTTCTACTTGATTTGCACTTAGGATGCAAATAAGTTTTGTCACTAGTGGTAATCCTACTTAATGCCAGCAATCTCCCCCTTTGGCATTAGTGATAAAAACACTTATTGCCCAAAACTTATATACATGAACCATGCTGAGATTTATTTTGATTTTTCAAAATGTCTTTGTCATAGGGCTTTATAAATTATCTCCCCCTTTCAATGCACTAAATTTTTCTTCTATACATATCTCCCCCTTTTTGACGATAATGCCAAAAGTGTATATACAAGTGTTTTACATGGAGAATCCAAAATTTGATAGAAAAATAGAATGTACCTTCATTATCAGTGCTAGAGTTCTGTCCCAATTTTCTTGCAGAATCTTGCATGTTTGGATTGCAATTTGGACTTCTGCAGAGAGTGCAATCATGTGATCTTCTATTGAGAACTGATTGTCATGAATTAATGTTTTGGAATGTTCAATGTGCTTATACATTGTATTCATGATGGGAAGGATCATGTTCTGAATGTCTAGCAGTGTGGACCGGATCCTTGTGTCTTCTTTCAGTAGTTCTAACTGCATATTTGATAGGAATGAGATTTTCATGTGATGAGAAGAGTTTGAACTTGGTTCAAGTTGCAGCTTCTGTATGCTAATCTTCAAATCCTCATCAATTTTATTCATTTTATCCTTGACATCCTTGGTGAACTCGGTAACATTGCATAGTTTGGCCAAAAGAGGGGTAACATTCGAATAGGAAGATTCAATGTTTGTCAAAACTGAAGATAATTCTGCTTGATTAATAGCTATGTGCTGAGCAATGTGCTCAAGCACTTTATTGTTGAATTTCTTCTCGGCTTTTTCAACTAACTTGTCTATCCCAGATGAATCCTCATTGTACTTATTTACTGCTTCTGCTAATTGTAACAAAACATCTTGAGAGGAGTCTACTTTAATACCTAATTCTTCTGACAAAATGTCCTTAGCATCCTTAATGATTTTATATTCCTTGTCTCTCTCCTCTTTAAGCTTCTTTTGCTTCACTTTCCTTTGGAGGAGCTCACCTATATTTTGCATTTGATCTACTGATAGATTTGCAAAATCCAATGTTGGAATCTCTATTTCCTCATCTAGGTCTATATCCTCTACTATATTCTTGCCCAAAAATTTTATACTCAATTGAGCCTTAGGCTTATCTATTATGGTACTTAATGCCTTAGTATTAGTGATAGTAGACATAGTAGGACTGGCTATAAAGAATGGTATACTGTCTACTGGAGAACTTAAAGCTGAAGTATTTACACTTGTAGAATCAAAAACTAGAATACTTACTACTAGAAAACTTGATGAAATAAGAGACTGCAACTCGGTAGAAGAAATGGTAGTTACTTCTATTGTTGCTATAGGTGATTGGACAAATGTTGAAATTGTCACAACAATGCTTGAAGATGTCTTCGGGCTAGATGTAGCAACTTTTGCTAGAGAGGTAGGAAGTGATGCAATGACTTCTACCGCTATCCTCACGGTATCATCTACCTCAGTGGCTTCTTCCTGTTCATCACTGTCATCTTCAATGTCTTTTATTATAACTGATTCATTACTCGGTTGGTGAAGATGGTATATGTTCTTCCATGTGGCATTTGCACTCTTCACAATTGATTCAATATTGTTAATCAGAATTAAACAAGTATTGAACTTCAGTGTCATCTTATTTTCATTCTCCTTCAATGCCTTCTTTATTTCATCATTTTTCAAGCTCGGCATTAACTGTTTCAGGGTTTGATCAAATATGTCTTTTACAGTTTGCCTTGCATTGGCCCATCTCATTTTTATTTGATCTAATAAAGCTCCTAGAATCTGTTGGGCTATTTCATCAGGAGAGTATTTCCACTGTCCCATCTTTTCAATGATAGCATCTTCAATCTCCTTTTGTTCTGTTTCTGATCTTATTTCATATTTTAAAGATTTTATATTACTTACTCCAGATCCTTCTCTCAAAAGTTTGATCTTCTCTTGAAGGGTTAGAGGAGGCTTTTTGAATATTATATCTTTATCCTTTTTGTCTGCCTTACCCTTTGCACTTCTCCTTGTAAATACGGCAGTGGGAGGCTTAGGTACCTTGGTGATGAATACCTTTCCTTTCTTCTTTGCAGGTTCTGGTTCCTCTATTTTCTCATCCTTTTTCTCTTCTTCTTCAATGTCTTCTCCTCTGCCCTCGGTTAGCATTAGAGGTGTGATAGCTTGCATTTTGGCTATCCTCTTTTTTCTTTTATTTACTGCCTGTGGAAGCTTTATACTTAATTCAATTCTCACTTTTGCTTCTTCATATGTCCCAAAATATGGAGCTTTGGGATGAATAGGCTGATTAAGGAGGGCTTCAATGATATTCTTTGTTTCATCAATGTTTACCTCATAAGGAAGAGGTTTCACATGTACAATCCTTGGTTTAGCTACTTGAATGTATACTTTGTCATAGTCCACCATGAAACAAATATCATCCTTATAATCCTCCACCAACTTCTGTGGAATCTAGAATCTGTCGTTCATTTTCTCCTTGAAACACTCAAAATAACTATCCATGATGTTCTCAAAATTTTCACCCATTTCTGAAATATATTCATTTATCTCATAAAGAATTGGCACATCCTTTCTCCATACTACTTTTCCTTTGGAAGGGAAGAATTTCTGAACATAGAAAAATAAACAGACTAGTAGAGATCCAAACTTACATAGATTGTTTTTGAAAGTTTGAATGCTTTCCATGTTCTTGTTAAACTATTTTAACAACAAATCTGCAAGGTCAAATGATAAATTATTCTTTACCACTTTGTATGCTAGGTCTATGGCTTCGCAGGGAACACTATTCTGCCGACTTGAACTGTATATTTTATGAGCAATGATGTGTGTTCCAAACTTCAGTTCAGCATCAGTAATGCTACTTACTTTCATGCCTCTACCATCCCACTCGGCTAGGGTTTTCTTCTCCAGCTCAGGCCAACCTAGGGTTTTGGTAGATTTAACTTTGTTTAACATGGGAAGACCGGTGATTCGGTGAATCATCTTCTTAGTGATCTCTATGGGTTGCTCAAGCCAAATCTTGCCTTCGTGTACATGGCTGAGAATGTATCTAACCAATTTCTCCCAAAAGTTTCAAGGTAAATGTGTAATGTGAACTAATCCCTTGTCTTCCAGATGTTTGTGCTCTGGTTTTAGAACACCATTCGCACATAGTTCCTCATGCACAATATCTAGCTCTAGGTTTCCCATCTCTTGAATTGCACAATTGAAATGATTGTGAATATCGTTAACAAGTAGTACCTTAGGAGGAATCTGAGATTGAGCTCTGTTCGGGTCTAGGGTTGCTGCAATTGTGGGCATGAGTTTGAAATCTAGTGCTCTCCATTCCCCTTGGATTATCATTTCTGTTCCTTTCTTTGCTGAAGTGCTGGATGATGCCATGGTAGCTCATAGAGAATTTTTTTCGCAAAAGTATTTGAATTGCTTGATTGCTCTGGAAATTTTCTTCTCTCAAAATGCTAAAGTTTGCGCTGAAGAATGAGTTTGATTTCTTGCCTTTTGTTTACAACTCTGTCATTAATGCTTAGTAGAAATTAGGGTATGAATTCTGACAGACTGTCACCCACTATGAATTAATTGCTCGGTAAAGACTTCACAACTCGGTGAACTTGAGAATTCATATTGCTCCAACCTCACTCGGTAATCATATTAGATAGCTCCCGACCTTGCTCGGTGAAAACTGATACTGACCTTCATGTGATGTTATTGCATCTTGTATGCCGATTTAGATCTTTCTTTTAATTCAGTTCTGGAACTGCTTGAAATTTGTCTATGAGAATATAGTTCCAGTGCTTTCTTGGGAATTTAGTTTGAGTCGGTAGAGCCACCCATTCCATTACTTGGACTATTTTGCTCGGTAGATTTAGGAATCCACTGTTGTCTCATTTGTTTCCTGATCTTAGTTGCTTTATTCTTCTCTCCATCTTCAACTTCACTAGCATTCATGCAATTTTTGGCTATATGACTAAGTTTAGTGCATTTGAAACATCTTATGGTAGTATCTCTTTTCCTTAGATAATGTTTTATGCAGTTCATGCCAATGTGTCCATATTCTCCACAGTAATGACATCTACACGAGGTGTTGTAATCCCATCCAAACATTGCTTTCATAATTTGTTTTGCTGGATTGAATGTTTTGGATCTGCACTCGGATGCCTTGTGACCTTGTTTGTTGCATTTGTGACAATTACCTCTGAATCTTGGTTTTTCCCTACATTCATTTGCTTTGTGACCATGCTAATTGTAGTTGTAGCATTTTCCATTGAATTCTGCTTTTTCATTGCTCCAACATTTATTTGAAGTATGTCCTATTTTACCACAATGATTACAAGTAGGTTTCTGATTTCTTTGAGTACCTTGCTTAGAAGATTCACCTTCTCCTTTGTATCCAAGTCCTGCTTTTCCTTTCTGCCTATGAAAATTTCGCTCATACAGCTGATTTAAGTCTTCTTGGCTTTTCAGCATTCCTTCATTGATTTGTTTTTCAACGTTTAGGTCATCCATCAATCTTAGATTGATTTCCTTTTCAGATCTTAGTTCTTCTCTTGTGCTTTCTATTTCTGATCTTAGATTCAGAATTTCCTCATTTGTATGGGAGATTTGATCAATTAGGTTTTCTAGCTGAAGGGTTTTATTTTGGACTTCATTGTTCCTTCCATCTAATTCATCTTTCAACTTGTTTCTTTGTTCTAAGATCTCACAAAATCTTGTTGAGTGTAGCTCTTGTTCTCTTTTTAATTTTCTCATTTCTTCCTGTAGAGACCCATTCTTTTCTAGGAGTTCTTTGACAGCATTGTTTGCTTCATCTGAGCTATCTGAGGGAAAAAGATCTTCAATCTTTTCTTCAATGTAATTCTGATCATTCATCTGATTTGCAAGTTCCTTCCTTCTTCTTAGGGATTGGGAAAGATGTTATTTTTCTTCTTTAAGTTTAGCTATGGCCATTTCCAGATCTAGCTTTTCATTTTCAATCACCTTGTTCAGTTTGAATACCTCCATTGTCCTGGATCTTTGCTCAAGCTAGTTAAGCTTTATCTTGAGAACCAATACAGCTCTGATACCAATTGTTGGAAATATTTAGGAATTAACTGAGTTACAGAGAGGGGAGGGGTGAATCAGTAACTCCAAATTTTCTTACAATTACAGATGTATTAACATATAATTCACTTTAACCTTTTGCATATAGAAAGCATGAAACTTAAAAGCATTCACAATAGTGACACATAGATTTGGTTACCCAGAAACCTTCCAAAAAGAAAGTAAAACTGGGGTGGGGATGAAACCCACAAAGCTTTAGTACTGCAGAATAAAGTTGGCCAGTTAAGGCTTACAATTGATCACTTCTGATGATCTGCCCTGCTAGGAGCAATAAGGATTGCTAAATCCACCATGTTAAAGGATTTTTACAAACTTACAAAAGAAGTATGTACTCGGTAAAGAGATTTTACAAAAGTCTGTTAAGTCTACCTGGTTAGAGGATTTTAGTACTGATTCACTGATTAAAATGAAACAGTATATCTCTTACTTTGCAACTAGATTGCTGAATGAGATTCACTGATGTACTGATCACCTTCTGTGATGAATTTGTCTCTGCTACTCCTTATGTATGGTAGCCCTTTGTAATTCACTAGTTTCTGCCTTTTTTTTATCTCCCCTTTTTATTCCACATTCATACTACTTGGTATTTGTACAACATTGTTTATATACAAGTCTAAACAATTAATTATAATTACAAAGTTAGCTTAACAAATAAACATAAGTGCTACTAAGTCGGCCCAAGTATGGTTACATGGTTCCTGCAAACTAACTCGGTGACTTTCTGATACTCGGCATCCACTGCATTACTCGGCATCGTCATGCACTCGGTACAAGTGAAGGCTCGGTTCATACTAACCACTCGGTAAGTTTTGAACTTGGTAAATACTTGTGAGTCGGTAGACATAATGTCACTCGGTTTACACTGTCCTGCTTGGTTTGCACTGTCCTGCTCGGTTTGTACTATTCTACTCAGTTTGCACTGTCCTGCTCAGTTTGCACTGTTCTGCTCGGTTTGCACTCAGGATGCGAATAAGTGTTGTCACTAGTGGCAATCCTGCTTAATGCCAATACTACCGCCAATAGTATTTCTTCTTAAGAAAATTCCATATTTTATCAAAGCCAAAATGTCCAGCCAAACCACTACTGTGTTTCTCCTTTATGAAATTAGATCTCATCACTCCTCTTGGTATACACAACTGAATACCATTAAACAACATACCTTCCTGAATAAAATATTCATCCCATTTAGTATCTTGTTGATCTTGAATAGGTGCTTTGCACTTTCTCCATGGCTCAGAAGAATAAGGGTTAAACTCATAAGAATCTCTCATCTCATCAAAACCAAGAAGTTCAATTTTCATCTTGGTCATCAAATATCTTCTTCTACTCAATGCATCAGCAACTCGGTTAGTGACTCCACTCTTATGCTTTATCAAAAATGTGTTACTCTGTAAATATTCAACTCATATCATATGTCTCTGATTCAACTTATTCTGACTACCCAAATATTGTAAAGTCTTATGATTAGTATACAACACAAATTCACTTGGTATCAATTAATGTCTCCATTTCTTCAGTGCTTGAATAATAGCATCGAATTCTTGATCATACACAAAATATTTCCTTCTAGCATCATTCAATTTTTCACTAAAGAAAGCAATAGGTTTACCTTCTTGACTCAACACAGCTCCAATTGCACTTCCACTTGCAACACATTCCACTTGAAATACTTTACTAAAATCAGGTAATGCCAAAACAAGTAATTCAATAACCTTCTACTTTAGAGTCTCAAAATTTTTTGTCATCTCCATGTGTCCACTTGAATTCTCATTTGTCTGTTCTCATAGTCTCAGTCATAGCATTACAAGCTAAACTAAAATTCCTTATGAAATTTTGGTAAAAACTTGCCAAACCATGAAATGATCTTACCTCACTACCATTCACAGGTGTAGGCCAATTCAAAATAGCTTCAACCTTTTTAGGATCCATCTTCAAACCATCAGTTGAAATAAAAAATCCCAAATACACAATCTCTTCTTTCATGAATGAACACATTTTCAGATTTATCAACAACTTTTCCTCTTTCAATCTTTGCAAAATTTGTCTAACATGCATCAAATGTTCTTCTCTGGTGTTACTAAATATCATAATATCATCAAGATATACAATCAAAAACTTACCCAAGAATTTATTCAAAACTTCATTCATCAACTTCATAAAAGTACTCGGTGCATTAGTTAAACCAAAAGGCATAACCAACCACTCATACAAACCTTCTTTTGTATTAAAAGTAGTCTTCCATTCATCACCTTCTTTGATTCTGATCTAATGATACCCAATTTTCAAATCAATTTTTGTGAAATACTTTGCTCCAGTCAAACTATCCATTATATCATCCATTCTCAGTATAGGAAACCTATACTTCACTGTTATCTTATTGATTGCTTTGGAATCAGTACACATTCTCCATTCTTCTTTGGTGCCAATAAAATAGGTACTGCAAAAGGAATAAAAATTTCTCTAATCAAACCTTTCTCTAGAAACTCTTGAATTTTTTGGTTCAATTCCTGATTCTTGGTAGGTGTCAACCGATGAGGTGCCTTATTCGGTAAACTAGCTCTAGGGATTAGATCCATGCAATGATCAATGCTTCTTTTTGGTGGCAAACCATCAGGTACATTATTAGAAATGATATCACTATACTAGGTGAGTAACTTATCAATCTCCTTAGGTACATTATCCTTTGTTTTCTTACTTGGATTGTTAGGGATCACAACAAAACATACATCATTCTTTTTCAAAGAGTTAACAAACTTTCTTCCTTCCATCAAACAAACTTTCACAGATGTGAAAACATTACTAATAGGTTCTTCCACCAATGGTAAAAAGATTTGTTTCTTTCCATCAGCCACAATAGTATACTTATGCAATCTCCCATCATATATAGGGGTGGCTGCAAGAAGTTGTGTCCCACTTTTGGTCAAAAAGTGGAAGTGTTTTCTCTATTTTTCAAAATTTCTATCAATTGATGTTCGAATTTGAAGCACTTAAAGATTGAATCTTGGAAAACTTTAGTAATATAAAATTTAGTGCTCAAAATCTAGTTTTCAAATATGTAATTTATTTCAATACCCACATGGTATAAATTGAATTTAAGTATGCATGTCTAAAAACCACTTTTTCAAAATGCTTATTTTAGGACCACACCTCACGCGTGTATGGACACCCTTTTTTGAAGTAAATGAATTTATTTTTGGGAATCCTTTTGGGAAAAGGTATCTAAAACATTGAAAATTGGTCAGAATATTTTATCTTATTTTTTTATTTAATTTTTTTAATTAATTTTTAATTGATTATAAAGTATATTTTTGAAACCTTTGGTATACGGACACCATAATTTGATGATAACTTCACTTTTTTTCAATTTTTTTTTTTTAAAAATTGAAAAGAATTCTATGTAGTTTGGTCACATATAACTCATTTTTCAAAAAACAAAAAATTAAAAAAGTTATTAATGTTTTAGTTAACCTTGGTATTTCAAGTTTAGGTACCACATTGGCTTAATAAATATTAAAATTTATCATATCACTATAAAATTTATATTTTTATAATCTACACAATAAGAGCTAAAATGGGTTTTCATTTTATCAAAAAATTCATTGGGGAAGTTGTCCTAAAAATTATGGCAAGGCAAAAATTTTACTCTGTAATGACTTAGCTATTTTTTTGCAGGGTCAAGCACAGACTTGGTGGGACCAAGCCTATCCCAACCAAAACCCAAGCCACTAGATTTACAAATTGGGTGCCCATTTTTTAAATTCAAAAAATAGGTGCCTATTTTGTAAATCTAAAAATGGGTGCCTGTTTCTCAAAGAGCTATTGCAACCAAAAAAACTAGACTATGGGCCTAATCCAATGTTTGACGACTTTTTATTTTGTTTTCTATCGATTCACAGCAAACAAAGAGAATATTTCTGCCAACATTCCTTTTTTTTGTCTTATTTTGGATCTGACATTCAGAGAAAATTGTTTGAACTTAAATTTTGGTGCAAAAATGGGATCAAACCGACGTAGAAAGAGGTCAATGAAGGTTCTGACACTGGAGGAGATTGTAGAAAATAGAGAGGAGGCAAAATGACAATGAGAAAGAAGAGAGAGACTTCGAAACCCAAATAATGTTCGAGCATCGAGTTCAACAATTGTTTCAAAAGAAAAGGACAATGAAGACACCATAATGGATGTAGAGGTTGAAGAAGTAAAATCATGTACATCTTCTAATCTAGTTTTGGATACAAGTATGTCTTCACATCCAATTGTTAGAACTTATTTTGATAAAGATGTTCATGATTTTCTAGAAGTAGGTTATAATAGAAATGATTTAAATTTTATTCCTGAAAATAGATTAACAAGTTTAATTGCATGTGAAATTTTAGAAATTAGTAATGTTAATCATAATGATAAAGGAACTGAAAGTCAAACCCCAATTGAAATTGAAAATCAAACACCAATTTAGATTGAAATCAACAATGTAAATGTAAACATAGAAACACCAATTGAGAAAGAAACTTATTTGAATGATAATGAAATAAATGAACAATTTCAATTAAAAATTGAGATGTTAGACAATCTGTGTGGTTTGGTTTCATCAAGACAGATTGGGACTCATGCAAGTAGATTGTTTAGACAATTTTTTTATAATAAAAAATTTGGGTTTCAATGTCAATTAATGTTACAATTAATTAAAATGTCTAAAATGTGAAAATTGATGAAGAGGTTAGGCATTTATGTGAAAACTAAGAAGAAGGATGATTCTCTAAAACAAGTTGTATCAACTATTGCTAGTGCCTTTGACACAATTGGAAAGAAAAGTCATTCTAAAGATAGTAATGTGGCATGACGAGAAATAACAACAGCTTTAGTAAACAAAACCACTACTGATAAAAGAATGATTTCAAACATAAGTGGATATATTAATATTAATCGTAAAACTTTAACAAGAGCTGTAAAGAGAAGAGTTAACTTTGAAAGTGATTCGGTAAACCATTTATGGACCTTCAATGGAAGACTCCCGAGGTATGACATGAAACTTACTGGTGAAGTTAAAACTTTGATTGAAAAATTTAGACATGATAATACAAGAGTATCCCCTAATGCTAGAGATGTTCTTAAATTAAGAGTCAGTTCAAAAGTTTGTGATCCACATCCAAAACACCTTTTAGATATGACTCAAATAGAATTGTATAAAAAATTTGTGGATGATAAGGTGTTAACTATTAGTATTAGTCAAAGATCTTTTGAAAAATGTAAACCATGGTATGTAAGGATTAACAAAGAAAGAATCACCTATTGTTGCAAAACTCATGTTCAATTTCATTATCATTATGATATTTTTTGATCTATATGTTCTACTATGCATACTAATGAAATGTTGCAGGAATGTGGTATAAATATACCACCTGAAACTATAAAGGAGTTTATATCAAATTTGTTTTGTAACCCACCTAATGAGAAATTTTATCTTTTTAATGCATGTGTTTTTGGTGTATGTGATGTATGTGGCAATCTTACATTATTAGATGAATGTTTTGCATGAAAATATTTCATTTGATTTTGGACAACAATTAGTTGATGTACAAAGATTTAAAACTATTAAGTATCCATTGAAGTATGGAAAAGTTGGAAAATGGTGTGACCTAATAACTGAAAAAATTAGTGTTAATGCTTTTATGAATGAATTCAAGAGTAAGGTAGTACCTAAATATCTGAAACACTCTCACAATTCTAGATGGCTTGATGGACAATTTCACATATGCAAGAATACATTTCCAATTGGTACTATACTATTAGTTGTTGACTTTGCAAAGAACTACATGCTTGCACCAGAAGATGAAATCCAACCACAATATTATAATTTAGTGCAAGTAACAATTTTTGTTCATATTGTCTATAGACATGCACCTGATAGTACAGAAGAGGATCAGAATATATTGAGAGAGTACCATTTCTATATGAGTGATAATAAGTTACACTCATCAGAGTTTGTCTAGTATTGCTTTAATACCTTTTATGAAAATTTAAGGGGGAGAGAAATTCATATAACACAACATCTAATATGGTCAGATAATTGCATAGGACAATTCAAGAATTCTAGAATGTTTTATTGGTTGAGTATGATACACAAGAAAATAAATATCTAACATATCTGGAGTTTTTCTGAGGCTGGACATGGGAAGGGAGAACATGATGGTGTCGGTGCATGTGTTAAGAGAGCCCTTTGTAGAGAGAAACTCAAATTTGAGGAAAAATCAAAATTTAATGATGCATGTGCAATTGCTGAATGGTGTAAAACAAGTTTGTCCACAAGATCAAGTAAGAACTCTACAATCAAACATTTTTTCTGGCTAGTTGAATAGTAGAATATCCTTTCAAGATATGATTGTAATACAATTAGCGGATTGGCTAAATGACATTCATTTAGGATTTCTAATTCTAACACTTGGACTATATGCACTAGGGAGCTTGCATGTTTTTGTCAATTTTATGTTGCAGGTGAATGGGAAGAATGTGAGAATATAGAATGGGTTGAAGAATGGCAACAAAAATCCTTAACACCTAGTGAGAGACAAGATGAAGATGTTATAATAAATGAAGACCTAGATCATGCCTTTGCATCAAAATATTATGATTGTGTTTCAGATCTCATACAACTTGGTAATTTAATACAATTTATTGTAAAACTTTAAATTATATATTAGTTACATGTGTATGTCATATAATTTATGATTATATATATTTGAATTAGAAACCTTTAAAAAAAAGTTATTTACAGTGCACATGTACTTAATTTTGTTTTGTAGGACATGTGTATGTTGTTGTTGCACCTAAGGATAATGAAGAGCAGCTAGAGTATTGGTTATCTCGATGTGTAGAACCCAAGAAAAAGTTGATATGTCATTAAGTAGATGATGATAATTTTTAGTATCCAATTGGGTCTATTTTGGTAGTTGGTACATGGCTACGCAAATACCTAAAAAGAAGGGATGGCTTACCAGCTTTTGAAGACTACCAATCAAAAAAGAAGATTATACACTATTCCCATTTGGTAGTGGCAACAAATATCAAATTGGAAAGATACAAATGGAGACCTGTTAATAAAATTTTATGGACACTTTCAATGGAAGAGCATGAGGCAATCATAGACACATTGTAGAAAAGAGAGGATGTTGATGGTACATTAGGTTGAATCAAATTTATACATGTAAGTTTTTATTCAATTGTCTTATTAACTTTAAAATTAAATTTAACTTTAAATAAACTCCAGTACATAAATTCTAACATTTCAACATGTTTATTTTTATGATGCAGGATGTCGAGAAGAACATAGATGCATTGCAGAAAAGAGAGGATGTTGATGGTACATTATGTTGAATCAAATTTATACATGTAAGTTTTTGTTCAATTTTCATATTTGTATATGTTTTCTACATGTCTTCTTTGAAGTGTCATAATTTATAATTTAGAGATATAGATTTGAAATTAAAATTAAAATTAACTTTAAGTGAACTTTTATAAATTCTAACATTTCAACATGTTTATTTTTATGATGTAGGATGTATGGAAGAGCATAGAAATGAACTATTGATGTAGTACAATGCACTATTGTATTCGTACAATTTTGGGTTTATAATTTAAGATCACATGAACTCACTTTTATACATCAAATTTTGTTTTAAATATTTAAGTTAAATTCATAATTTTGTATTCACCTAATTTTGTTGTAAATATTAAACTATGCACTTTGGTCAGATTATGTTCACTTAATAGATCTCATTGTTTAATATTTATTTAGTTTGTAACATCCATATTGTTCTTGTTAATTACATGTATTAATAGATGTCATTGTTTTTTTAAGGATAAATTGATAAATTACATAACAAGTCCTGATTAAGATAAATTGATAAATTACATAACTCATGATTAAGATAAATAACATAACAAGTCCTAAAATAATTTACATGTATCATAATGTCCATCATATCAACTCATGATATATACATACAATCACAGAACAAAGTCCTGCTCTAAAATCAAGTCCAAGTACAATATATGATAACAAGTGGACTAGTATATAATGCAAGTCCTACTCTAACAACAAGTAAAAATAATATGAACAAGTCTAAACAAGCCCAAATAGTCATCAAAAATAATATAAACAAGTCCAACTAGTCATCAAAAATAAAATGAACAAGTCCAAATAGTCATCATAATCTAACTCTACTCATCTAGCTGATCTACAGTCCTCTTCAGTCCACATGAAGAGGACTGTGATGCATCAACATGCTTTGTCTGGTCTTGAGTACCCGCATCCTACTCTATCTGGTCTTGAGTACCTCATCCTACTCTGTCTAGTCCTGAGTACCCTCATCCTACTTTGTCTAGTCTCGAGTACCCTCATCCTACTTTGTCTGGTCTCGAGTACCCTCATCCTCAACTACATGAAAAGTGGATGAAGCCAAGTCCTGTAAAAAAATTTAAAGTACAAATTAAAAATTACTTAAATTAATCATCACCTCAAAGGATAGTGTCGATGGATTCATTCAGCTTAATCCTATAGCCATGCCAAGACTCATGGTGGTGTCGACCTGAACAACATATATAAAGCATGAATCAAACTTATAGTACATATATACATAAATTATAAAGTATATATAACTTGATCATATATAAATATGGAATAAAAAAATGTGTACATTACCTATGTGTGACGCATAGCTAATGTCACCAATGAGTTAGGATGTAAATGTGATTGTGCAACATGAGACAATCCAAAAGTCTACAATCATAAAAAAATAAGTGTGAATCAAAGTTGTACATAAATTAGTAAGATACAAATACTTAAAATTAATAAATGAAAAACATACTAGAGGTATATGTGACTAACTCTCGATGACTGGTGGGGTAGAGAATGAAGGACTACCAATCTCAGTGGTACATGAGAGACCCTACAAAATCACAAAAATATGTCAAACACATTATCAATTAAAGTTTATTTTGTTTAAAGTTTAAATGTATCAAGATCAAAGTGCATATTGTGAATGGAGCACTGAGATGTCGAGGTGTTGATGTCATATGATGATGGCTAATGAATTTTGGAGGGTCAACCCTCCTCTGTTCAACAAAAAATCTACATGTTATGGCTCATAATTGTATAAATAAGAAATTTAATATTGCACTATATTAATTTAAGTAAATTTACCTGTGCGAGATGATCATCGTCTACATTGAGTAAATCAACATATAATGAGATATCATCTCTAGCATCACCATGTGCGACATCACCATGTGTGCCATCATCATCATTAGCATATCCACCATGTGCGCCACCAGCATCATCATCATATCCACCATGGGCAGCATCAGGATAAGAATAGGGACCCCTACATATACCCCCATAACTTGTTCAAACATGTGCTATGCTAGGGGTAGTCCTTGCTTGGGTCATGTGTTGTAACAAATTGCTTGTAAGGGCACTCAAAGAACCAAGAGATGACTGCACTACTCGATGATGGATAGGTGCAGGAAGTAAAGGAGATGGAAGAGGAACAAGGGGCTCATTACACACATGATTTATAGTTTTGTCACTCAATTTGGCCCTTGGCCTATCCTGTGGCATGCCCCAACCAACCCCCTAAAAGGATTTCATGTTAAAATAATTGGGTTTCTTACCCAATTCAAACTCAGCCCATAATTTCTTCAAAAAATAAAGTAGGAGCTCATGATTAGCATGTGGCAGATGGTCAAATACCATCCACCCTCACTCCCAAATATGCCCTTCTATGTTGGGGCATGTACACCATCTAATTGAAATACATGGCTTCTTGCCAAGTATCTACTTAGTCATTGTAGGGCTCACAAAATAGAGTGCCAAATCATTTTTTGTAATTTTTAACTTATTAACCTCTTGATAGGAGAGGCCGGTAGCATAATATACATGCATACTCTCCCTCCATGACTCAAAACTATCAATCTCATAGTCTAATGTCTGTATGGAATCTACTATGCCTTGCATGCTATATGCAAGGCATAGTAGCTGGATAGATGGATAGGGATCATTCCTAATAATGTTTATATCTCTCATGATCTCCTCTACATTTCTCCTAATATTATCTCTTAGCTCTCTAGGTGGAGGTGGAGGTGGAGGGGGATGTGGAGGTGGAGAGGGAGGGGGAGGGGGAGAGGGAGGTGGAGGTGGTCGTGGTCGTGCATGCTGACCTATAAGCTCATCAATGTGAAAATAATCCATATTGCCAATCTCCGTACATTAAAAAACATGATAATTTACAATTAACATACTATAAAATATATTTTAGCTTACAACTTGAATGACTTAAATAATTAAAACTTAAGAGAGAGAGAGAGAGAAATACAGAGAGAGAGAGAGAGAGAGAGAGAGAGAGTTTCTAAATTTATGTTTTTATTTGAACTAAATTTATGTTTTGGTTTTCTAAATTTATATTTTGATTCTCTAAGTTTTGGTTTTCTAAAATAATAAAAAACAATAGTACATAGAGAGAGAGAGAGAGAGAGAGAGAGAGAGAGAGAGATTTATGTTTTGGTTTTCTAAATTTATATTTTTATTTTCTTAGTTTAGGGTTTTGTAAATTAATTTTTTATCTAGGTTTACGATTTTGTTTTATTACCTAGGGTTTTGGTTTTCTATGCAAGGTTTTGTAATGTTATTTTGTATACCTAAATTTTACAAGTTTTCTACTTCAATATGGTAATTTACAAAGTAAATTGAAATAAAAAGAATTACAAGTTTGAAATATAAAATATAATTAAATTTATGCAATAATTTTGAAAATAACATTAAACTATGTTTTTAAATTAAAAATAACTTGAAACTAAAATTTTTAATGACAAAAATCATAAAAAAAGAATAAAAAAGAATAGTATGTACCTGGAAGATGAAAAAATTGGTAGATGGGGTTGATAGGGGAAGCTAAATCGGGCACCCGAGTTGTACCAAACGTGATCCCATTTTTGTTGTTGATGAAAATGACAAGAATTTTGTTTTACAAAAATATATATATAGATTTTCAAAATGGGCACCCGATTTGTTCAAATTGGGTGCCCGTTTTGAACAAATCAGGCGCCCATTTTGCTTTGGGTGCTTGATCCTAAATAGGCACCTGATTTTTAAATGGGCACCTAATTTTTGAAAGTGCACCAGGCTCCTGAATCTAAACAGGTGCCCAATTTTTAAAAATCAGGTGCCCGTTTTGTATTCCTAATTTTCTACCCCTTCCACGAAATTGGCCCCCAACTTTGAACTCTTACCCATAGCATGTCTATCATACTGCCAAGGTCTACCCAACAAAATATGACAACAATCCATAGGCATGATATCACATAACACCTTATCACAATATTTTCCAATCTTCAAATTCACATAACATTGTTCACTTACCAGGAGTGTATGCTCATCTTTGATCCATGAAATCTAATAGGGCTTCGAATGTACCAACCTTTCCAACTGCAATTTTGTGACCATCTCTTTAGATGCCAAATTTTCTGAGCTACCATTGTCAATGATTACCTTCCAAACTTTATCAGAAACTCTACATTTGGTCTTGAACAAACTTTTCCTTACCAGATCTTCCTTCTTACTTTCATTCCACAATGCTCTCCTTACCATCAAGTTATTTTCTTTCTTAGGTTTATTCGGTGACTCTTCTTACACCAAAGCATTTCTATTGCTACCAGCCTTCTTACTAACCTGTGTACATTCAAAATATCTATGTCCTTCTCCATAATTGTAACAAGTTCCTCAAAAACTTCCTCTACCATAACCACCTTCGTAGTTACTACCTCTACCTCTAGATGAACTTTCACCTTTCCACTCGGTCTTGCCTTTGTCCAAATTTGTCTTTTCTAGTTCAGATCTACCTTTTTCACCATTATATCTACCTCTTCCTCTAGGGAATCTACCACCTCAACCTCTCTATCTTTGCTCATGTCTCTTGTTCAATTTCTCCTCGGCCTTCAAAGAAAATTGATAAGCCTCTTCAATGTTCTCCAACTTAACCATAGTAATTTTCTCTTGGATGGAAACTCTCAAACCATTTAGGTATCTGCCGATTCTTTCTACATCATCTTCATCATGTCTAAATGTGATATCTAATCTATAGAATTCTTTAGTATATTCCTTTACCAAGCTATCTTTCTATCTCAAAATTTGCATTCACCAAACTAGGTTAATCTGATAATCACAAGGTAAGAACTTCCCTTTCAATTTGTTCACCATTTTATTCCATACCTTGATTTTTGTCTTTTCCTTTCCTCTTCCAACCCAATTGCAAATTTTCCCACCATAAGGATGCATGAATTTTTAACTTTGTGCTTGCAATCTTCACCTTCTTATCTTCAGGAATGTTTTCATATTCTAAGTACTTTTCCATCTCGGCGATCCAGTCCACCAATTCATCAGAATCTAGCTTTCCACCATACTCAGGAGGATTGAAATGTGGTGTTGACTTTAGACTTGTCAAAGCCTTCAAAAATATTTCTTCACCTTGATCCATAACATGTGCAGGTTCTACATTAGCTTGTTCTTCCTCAACTTCATCATCACTAACATCTTCAAGATGTTTGCCTCTTCTTTGGGTTGTTTCAATAGCTTCTAACCTAGCAGCAATCTACCTTAGCATATCTACCAATCCTGGATCTATATCTTGCCTCCCACAAACTATCTTGACAACCCTTTACAATTGCAGGTCAGATCACAATCTGCTACCCCACAACAATCAACTAGGGCTTCAAGAGGAACCTAAAAACCTAGATCCGCAGAACTAGATCCAGATCTCACCTTGCTTTGATACCACTTGACACAAGGTAGGGAGCAAGAGGGGCCAAACAATGGTGCACCCTAATGATCAAAACCTTCCCAATACATGCAGAAGCCAACAAACATAATAGTGAGAGAGAGAATGCCAGATCTTTCATATATTTTCATGAATTGAATCATACATGTTAGATTGTAAGGCCTTCCTGGTTATGGCCTGATATTACAATGAATCTCACAAGTCCTCAAACATGTGAGGATCTATTAAAAATCTCTAATCTCATGTTTACCATTTTCTATCCAAAAATTGACTCCTAATCTACAACCAAACATCTACATTTATACATGAAGCTACCAAATTGAGTCAGCCTTTAGATTCACAATCAATGGAAGGAATGGTCAAATATGGGACCACATGCTTCCCAATATTGAGACCAACATTAAATCTATGACCCAATATAAATGCACAAGTCGGCCACAACATAAACTAAAACTAAACTCGTCAATAAGAAAGATAATCGAGGAGCAGACAGGCAATGCCCAACACCACTGAAATAACTAACCACCCAAGAGATAACTAACCACACTCGGTAACCGAAGGAAACCAACCAACTACTGACCAACTTGGTCAAAGTAGGAATCGAGAAACATAGACAAACTCCAAATTGTTTTTGGTGACACAGGATTGGCAAGGACCTGAGATGCTCCTACATCCCATTCTCACTACTCATCATGGTTTCATAGCCTATGCTTGCGGTATATGAATAGGTGAATAACATGCAGATTTGACCAAATAATTTTAGGAACTAGACCTAGCAGTAAATGGACTTGTGATGATTTTCACAATAGTACATGTGTTGCTAGGTTAGCTCCCAGAACTACTTAGGTAAATCTGCATGTTCATCACCTGTACATGTGAAGTGGCTCTAATGGAGGATTCAATCGTTGAACAACCATTTTGTCAACACAGAGGGAAATTTCTCTATGTATATGAAAAATGAATGAAATATCAAGATGATATAAAACATTGAACAAAATAGTATTCCACATAGAGTGAATGAAATATACCATCAAAATAAGGTGAACTCCATAATTGGCACAAACTCAAACATAGGAAAATTCAAATTCAAGGCACAGACATGGGAAATAAAAAGGGACAAATGACAAGAAATAAGAAAAATCCTTAGGACTATAGAAAAATCATCAAGACTAGAGAATCAAGTTCCACAAATGGATGGTTTTGATGCTTTTCCATTATGACAATTGAGAATTCATCATTTGGTACTTCTTGTTGTATTCCATTTAAGTATGTTAGGCACAAAGTATTCCATTTTTTATTGCATACACCAATCTTCCTGTAACAGTCAACAAACTAATGACTTTCCTTGATCAAATCTTCACAAAAACTAGAAAAGTTTGTATGGAAATGATCAATAACTCAAAAAACTATAATATCAAATCATTTCCAAATAGCATTCATTAACACATAAGATTAATTAGCATTCATTAACATACATTTATTAGCATTCACAAGACTCATTATCATTCATTAACACATCATAACATTCATTAACACATAAGATTAAAACATCAAGACATAAATATTAGTCATTATCAAATAAGTTTCATAAATGAGAATGATTTCTTTTTTGACTTTTTCTTTTTCTTTTTGCTTCCCTAAATTTTTGTAGAGGCATATCCATGTTTTCATCATCATTTCTTCTCACCCATGCATGTGATCTCACTATCCTTTGCAAAGGTGGGTCCTTTGCAATAACAAATAAAATGGTTAAATTAAAAACATATTATCACAATTGGGGTTAATTTAAAAACATATTATCATTATTGTTACAAGCATTTCAATACTTTAAAAAACATAAATGTGATGCTCTTTACCTTGTCCAACCACATCATCTTTCCTAATAGCTTGAACCTCAACATGCTCATCGAGAACAACCTCTACATCCCTTGCAACTGTAATACAAAATATTTTATTAGTCCCAACACATTATAATTAAATTTTTTTTACTATGCCAAGTTCAATTTAAAATGTTTACTTGTATTAAAAATTCAATAATCAAAATTTGAATAGAAAATGTATAGGTCTTGAGTACTACAATGCACAATAGAATCAATTCCTCCATCATGCCCAGATGGTGTATCAGGATCGGCAGGATGCATTCCAATGTAAATAATTAGTGCATTTATCAACAATATATACATATAAATACAAGACAAATACTGAGAAATGTTAATCATTCAATTTAATACATATAAATATATTCACTTTAAATATTTAAACAAATATATTCACTTCATGTTGGAACTTAACATCGAATACAGTAATTGGTAAAGGATTCAACTTAAAATAAAAATCAATTGGCTTATTTACCTGATCGACAGATCCACCAGAAGAACCTTGTGCACTCATTGATCAAAATATTTCATCCATGACTGTATAGCCTTGTTTGCAGCCTATTTTCTTGTCCTCTTCTATAGATCTCTATAAAATTTTTGACTATTAGTATCTTACACTTAGTCATAAATCTAAGCAAGGATGGTTAGTCATCACTGCGACCGAGTCATTCTGTAAAGGCTGAGTTTTGTATTGTATACTTACTGAGCAGTAGTACTGCCAAGTAAAGTCATGGTCACAATATGTTTGCAATATGCTAAGTATATGTTGGAAATATTCAGGGATTAATCGAGTTACTGAGAGGGGAGGGGTGAATCAGTAACTTTGAATTTTCTTACAATTACAGATGTATTAACATATAGTTCACTTTTTCTTTATGCATATAGAAAGTATGAAACTTAAAAGCATTCACAACAATGACACACAGATTTGGTTACCCAGAAACCTTCCAAAAAGAAAGTAAAACTGGGGTGGGGATGAAACCCACAAAGCTTTAGTACAGCAGAATAAAGTTGGCCGGTTAAGGCTTACAATTTGATCACTTCTGATGATCTGCTCTGTTAGGAGCAATAAGGATTGCTAGATCCACCTTGTTAAAGGATTTACAAACATATAATGAAGTATGCACTCGGTAAAGAGAGTTTACAACAGACTGTTAAGTCTACCTAGTTAAAGGATTTTAGTACTGATTCACCTATTAGGATGAAACAGTAGATCTCTTGCTTTGCAACTGGATTGCTGATTGAGATTCACTGAATGTACTGATCACCTTCTGTGATGAATTTGTCTTTGTTGTTCCCTATACTGCTGTAGCCCTTTGTAATTCACTTATCTCTGCCTTTTCCTTTTATACACATACATACTCATATAATTTCATCTTGACATCTTTACAACATTGTTTATATACAAGTCTAAACAATTAATTACAATTAAAAAGTCAGCTTGACAAATAAACATAGGTGCCACTAAGTCGGCCCAAGTATGGTTACACGGTTCCTGCAAACTAACTCGGTGACTTTCTGATACTCGGCATCCATTGCATTACTCGACATCATCATGCACTCAGTAGAAGTGAAGGCATGGTTCATACTAACCACTCGATAGGTTTTGAACTCGGTAAATATTGGTGACTCGGTAGACATAATGTTACTCGGTTTACACTGTCCTACTCGGTTTGCACTATTCTACTCAGTTTGCACTGTTCTGCTCAGTTTGTACTGTTCTGCTCGATTTGCATTGTTCTACTCAGTTTGCACTATTCTGCTTGGTTTGCACTGTTCTGCTTGGTTTGCACTGTTCTACTCGGTTTGCACTATTCTACTCAGTTTCCACTGTTCTGCTCGGTTTGCACTATTCTACTCGGTTTGCACTATTCTGCTTGGTTTGCACTGAGAATGCAAATAAGTGTTGTCACTAGTGGCAATTCTACTTAATGCCAACAATCTCCCCCTTTGGCATTAGTGACAAAAACACTTATTGCTCAAAACTTATATACATGAATCATACTGAGATTTATTTTGATTTGTCTTTGTCATAGGGCTTTATACATTATCTCCCCCTTTCAATGTGCTAACATTTTCTTCTATACAAATCTCCTTCTATACATATTATCTCCTTCTATACATATTATCTCCCCATTTTTGACGATAATGCCAAAGGTGTATATACAAGTGATTTACAAAGAGAATCCAAAATTTGATAGAAAATTAGAATGTACCTTCATGATTAGTGCCAGGGTTCTGTCCCAATTTTCTTGCAGAATCTTGCATGTTTGGATTGCAATTTGGACTTCTGTAAAGAGTTCAATCATGTGATCTGCTATAGAGAACTGATTGTCATGAATCAATGTTTTGGAATGTTCAATGTGCTTATACATTGTATTCATGATGGGAAGGATCATGTTCTGGATGTCTAGCAGTGTGGACCGGATCCTTGTGTCTTCTTTTAGTAGATCTGACTGCATATTTGATAGGTATGAGACTTTCATGTGATGAGCAGAGCTTGAACTTGGTTCAAGTTGCAGCTTCTGTATGCTAATCTTCATATCCTCATCCATTTTATTCATTTTGTCCTTAACATCCTTTGTGAACTCGGCAATATTGAACAGTCTGGCCAAAAGAGATGTGACATTCGAATAGGTAGATTCAATATTTGACAAATCTGAAGACAATTCCACTTGATTAATAGCTATGTGCTAAGCAATGTGCTCAAGCACTTTATTGTTGAATCTCTTCTCGGCTCTTTCAACTAACTTTTTTGTCCCAGAGGAATCCTCATTGTATTTATTTACTGCTTTAGCTAATTGTAGCAAAACATGTTGAGAGGAGTCTACTTTAATACCTAATGCATCAGACAAAATGTCTTTAGCATCTTTAATGATTTGATATTCCTTGTCTCTCTCCTCTTTAAGCTTCTTTTGTTTTGCTTTCCTTTGGAGGATTTCACCTATATTTTGCATTTGGTCCGCTGATAGATTTGCAAAATCTAATGTTGGAATCTCTATTTCTTCATCTAGGTCTATATCCTCTACTATATTCTTACCCAAAAATTTTATACTCGGTAGAGCCTTAGGCTTATCTGTACTTAATGCCTTAGTAGTAGTGACAATAGACATAGTTGGACTGGCTATAGAGACTGGCACACTGTCTACTGGAGAACTTAAAATATTTACACTTGTAGAATCAAAAATTGGAATACTTACTGCTGGAAAACTTGATGAAGTGGGAGACTGCAACTCGGTAGAAGAAATGGTGGTTGCTTTTGTTGTTGCTATAGGTGATTGGACAAAATTTGAAGTTGTCACAACCATGCTTGAAGGTGTCTCCGGGCTAGATGTAGAAACTTTTACTGGAGAGGTAGGAAGTGATGCAATGACTTCTGCTGCTATCCTCACAGTATTATCTACCTTAGTGGCTTCTTCTTGTTCATCACTGTCATCTTCAATATCTTTTATTATTACTGTTTCAATACTCGGTTGGTGAAGATGGTATATGTTCTTCCATGTGGAATTTGCAGCCTTCACAACCGATTCAATATTGTTGATCAGAATCAAACAAGTATTGAACCTTAGTGTCATCTTACTTTCATTTTCCTTTAATGCCTTCTTTACTTCATCATTTTTCAAGCTCAGCATTAACTGTCTCAGGGTTTGATCAAATATGTCTATCATAGTTTTCTTTGCATTGCTCCATCTCATTTTTATTGGATTTAATAAGACTGCTGGAACCTATGGGGCTATTTCATCAAGAGAGTATTTCCACTGTCCCATCTTTTCAATAATAGCATCTTCTATTTCCTTCTGTTCTATTTCTGATCTGGTTTCATATTTAAAAGATTTTATTTTACTTACTCTAGATCCTGATCCGTCTCTGAAAAGTTTGATCCTCTCTTGAAAGTTTAGAGGAGGCCTTTTGAATACTATATCTTTATCTACCTTGTCTGCCTTATCTTTATCTACCTTACCTGTTGCACTTCTCCTTGTAAATACAATAGTGGGAGGCTTAGGTTCCTTAGTGATAAAAACCTTTCCTTTCTTCTTTGCAGGTTCTGGTTCCTCTGTTTTATCATCCTTTTCCTCTTCTTCTTCATCATTATCTCCTTTATCCTCAGTTAGCATTTGCATTTTGGCTATCCTCTTCTTTCCTTTATTTACCGCCTGTGGAAGTTTTATGCTTAATTCAATTCTCACCTTTGCTTCATCATATGTTCCAAAATATGGAGCTTTGGGATTAACAAGCTGATTAAGAAGGGCTTCAATGATATTCTTGGTTTCATCAATATTTACCTCATAAGGAAGAGGTTTTACATATACAATCCTCGGTTTAGCTGCTTGAATATATACATTGTCACAGTCTACCATGAAACAAATGTCATCCTTGTAATCCTCCACCAACTTCTATGGAATCTGGAATCTTTCATTCATTTTCTCTTTGAAAGACTCAAAATAACTATCCATGATGCTTTCAAAATTTTCACCCATTTCTGAGATGTATTCATTTATCTCATAAAGGACTGGCACATCTTTTCTCCATACAACTTTTCCTTTGGAAGGGAAGAACTTTTGAACATAGAAGAATAAACAGACCAGTAGGGATCCAAACTTACATGGATTGTTTTTGGAAGTTTGAATGCTTTCCATGTTCTTGTTAAACTATTTTAACAATAAATCTGCAAGGTCAAATGATAAGTTGTTCTTGACCACTTTATATGCTAGGTCAATAGCTTCACAGGAGACACTATTCTGTCGACTAGAACTGTATATTTTATGGGCAATTATGTGTGTACCAAACTTTAGTTCAGCATCGGTAATGCTGCTAACTTTCATGCCTCTACCATCCCACTCAGCTAGGGTTTTCTTTTCCACTTCCGACCGACCTAGGGTTTTGGTAGTTTTTGCTTTGTTCAACATAAGAAGACCGGTGATTTGATGAATCATTTTCTTGGTGATCTCTATGGGTTGCTCAAGCCAAATCTTGCCATCATGTATACGGCTGAGAATGTATCTAACCCATTTTTCCTGAAAGTTTCAAGGTAAATGTGCAATGTGAACTAATCCCTTATCTTCCAAATGTTTGTGCTCGGGTTTCAGAATACCATCCACACACAGTTCTTCATGCACAATATCTAGTTCTAGGTTTCCCATTTCATGAATTGCACAGTTGAAATGATTGCGAATATCATTAATAAGTAGTACCTTAGGAGGAATCTGAGATTGAGCTCTGTTCGAGTCTAGGGCTGCTGCAATTGCGGGCACGATCTTGAAATCTGGTGCTCTCCATTCCCCTTGGACTAACATTTCAGATCCTTTCTTTGCTGAAGTGTTGGATGATGCCATGGTAGCTCACAGAAAATTCTTTTCATAAAAGATATTTGAGTCGCTGGATTGCTCTTGAAGTTTTCTAGCTCTCAAAGTGCTAAAATTCGTGGTGAGAAATGAGTTTGATTTGTTGCCTTTTGTTTACAACTCTGTCATTAATGCTCAGTACAAATTAGGGTATGAATTCTGACAGACTATCACCCACTAAGAATTAATTGCTCGGTGAAGACTTCGCAACTTGGTGAACTCAAGAATTCATATTGCTCCGACCTTGCTCGGTAAAGACTAATACCGACCTTGTTCGGTTAAGACTGGTACCGACCTTCCTGTGATCTTACTGCATCTTGTATGCTGATTTAGATCTTTCTTTTAATTCAGTTCTGGAACTTCTTGGAGTTTGTTTAGGAGAATACAGTTCCAGTGCTTTCTTGGAAATTTAGTTTGAGTCAGTAGAGCCACCCATTCCATTACTTGGACTGGTTTGCTCGGTAGATTTAGGAATCCACTTTTGTCTCACCTGTTTCCTGACCTTAGTTGCTTCATTCTTCTTTCCATCTTCAACTTCACTAGTATTCATGCAGTTTCTGGCTATGTGACCGAGTTTAGTGCATTTGAAGCATCTTACGGTAGTGTCTCTTTTCCTTAGATGATGTTTTATGCATTTCATGCCAATGTGTCCATATTCTCCACAGTAATGACATCTACACTAGGTGTTGTAGTCCCATCCAAACATTGCTTTCATAATTTGTTCTGCTGGATTGAATGTCTTGGATCTGCTCTCGGATACTTTGTGACCTTGTTTGTTGCACTTGTGACAATTACCTCTGAATCTTGGTTTTTCCTTGCATTCATTTGCTCTGTGACCATGTTGATTGCAGTTGTAGCATTTTCCATTGAATTCTATTTTTTCATTGTTCCAACATTTATTTTAAGTATGTCCTATTTTACCACAATGATTACAAGTAGGTTTTTGATTTCTTTGAGTACCTTGCTTAGAAGATTCACCTTCTCCTTTGTATACAAGTCCTGCTTTTCCTTTCTACCTATGCAGATTTCGCTCATACAGCTGATTCAAGTCTTCTTGGCTTTTCAGCATTCCTTCATTGATTTGTTTTTCGGTGTTTAGGTCATCCACCAATCTTAGATTGATTTCCTTTTCAGATCTTAGTTCTTCTCTTGTGTTTTCTATTTCTAATCTTAGATTCAGAATTTCCTCATTTGTATGGGAGATTTGATCAATTAGGTTTTCTAGCTGAAGGGTTTTATTTTGGACTTCATTATTCCTTCCATCTAATTCATCTTTCAACTTGTTTCTTTGTTCTAAGATCTCACAAAATCTTGTTGAGTGTAGCTCTTGTTCCCTTTTTAATTTTCTCACTTCTTCCTGCAGAGACCCATTCTTTTCTAGGAGTTCTTTGATAGCATTGTTTGCTTCATCTAAGCTATTTGAGGGAAAAAGATCTTCAACCTTTTCTTCAATGTAATTCTGATCATTCATCTAATTTGCAAGTTCCTTCCTTCTTCTTAGGGATTGGGAAAGATGTTCTTTTGCTTCCTTTAGTTTAGCTATGGCCATTTCCAGATCTAGCTTTTCATTTTCAATAACCTTGTTCAATTTGAATACCTCCATTGTCCTAGATCTTTGCTCAAGCTAGTTAAGCTTTATCTTGAGAACCAACAAAGCTCTGATACCAATTGTTGGAAATATTCAGGGATTAACCGAGTTACTGAGAGGGGAGGGGTGAATCAGTAACTTTGAATTTTCTTACAATTACAGATGTATTAACATATAGTTCACTTTTTCTTTATGCATATAGAAAGTATGAAACTTAAAAGTATTCACAACAATGACACATAGATTTGGTTACCCAGAAACCTTCCAAAAAGAAAGTAAAACTAGGGTGGGGATGAAACCCACAAAGCTTTAGTACTGCAGAATAAAGTTGGCCGGTTAAGGCTTACAATTTGATCACTTCTAATGATCTACCCTGTTAGGAGCAATAAGGATTGCTAGATCCACCTTGTTAAAGGATTTACAAACATACAATAAAGTATGCACTCAGTAAAGAGATTTTACAACAGACTGTTAAGTCTACCTAGTTAAAGGATTTTAGTACTGATTCACCTGTTAGGATGAAACAGTAGATCTCTTGCTTTGCAACTGAATTGCTGATTGAGATTCGCTGAATGTACTGATCACCTTCTGTGATGAATTTGTCTTTGTTGTTCCCTATACTGTTGTAGCCCTTTGTAATTTTCTTATCTCTACCTTTTCCTTTTATTCACATATATACTCATATAATTTCATCTTGACATCTTTACAACATTGTTTATATACAAGTCTAAACAATTAATTACAATTACAAAGTCAGCTTGACAAATAAACATAGGTGCCACTACGTCGGCCCAAGTATGGTTACACGGTTCCTATAAACTAACTCGGTGACTTTCTGATACTCGGTGTCCACTGCATTACTTGGCATCATCATGCACTCGGTAGAAGTGAAGGCACGGTTCATACTAACCACTCGGTAGGTTTTGAACTTGGTAAATACTGGTGACTCGGTAGATATAATGTTACTCAGTTTACACTATCCTGCTCGGTTTGCACTATTCTGCTTGGTTTGCACTGTTCTTCTTGGTTTGCACTGTTCTGCTCGGTTTGCATTATTCTGTTCATTTTGCACTGTTCTGCTCAGTTTGCACTGTTCTGCTCAGTTTGCACTATTCTGCTTGGTTTGCACTGTTCTACTCGGTTTGCACTATTCTGCTCAGTTTGCACTGTTCTGCTTAGTTTGCACTGTTCTGCTCGGTTTGCACTGAGAATGCAAATAAGTGTTGTCACTAGTGGCAATTTTTCTTAATGCCAACAGTATAGTTATTGTCAAGTTACATATATCAATGACTACCAAGTGACAGAGAAGTTCAACAGATGTCGAGTACAATAGTTACCGAGGACAGTTGATGCCGAGTGCCAGGGATAACTTTTGCCGAGTTAGCCAGAATTGGCATACAAGTCTAGAATGGCACAATGATCAAGGTAAACCATTTTTGGTGATAATTATATTTTTTTTTTTTTTAATTGAGGTAATCATGAAGGTGGTTACGCATCCATATTGCTATCATTGATCCCTATGTATAACTTTTAGCCAATGAAAAAATTATATAGTATAGGTGGAAATAGGAATATATCTGGACCGTAGATCTCATAACGGTAAAACATTTTTATTACTATATAAAGGAAAGATCTAGAATAGAGATATGTGTGTGAATTAGAGAGAGAAATAGAGACATTGAGATTAGATGAATACTGAGAGCATGTGAGTATGAAGAAAATGATAAGGAGAAGTATTCAGATCGAGTTCAGTGACTGAGCAAAGTATTCAAAGGACAGAATCAAGAAAGATCAGATCAAAGATATCACAATCATACAGTAAAGAGAAGATCCATTATTAGCATATCATTGCAAATTGAAGGATCATATACTGAGACATTTTAACCAGTGTATAAGGGTAAATCTCTTAACCGAGTAGTCTTAGTAGACTTTTTTAAATCTCTTTACTGAGTGCTTACTTTATTGTAAGTTTGTAAATCCTTTAACAAGGTAGACTAAATAAGTCTCTTAGCTTTTAATAGAGTGGACCTTTCATAGGGTAGATCATGATATGATCAAATTTTGTAAGCCCTAACAGGAAAACTTTATTATCTACAGTTGTGAAGATTTGTGGGTGTCATCCCCACCCCATTTTTACCTTTCAAGGGTTTCTAGGTTACCAAATCTATTGTGTTATGTGTGATTTCATGTGTGTTTCTTCACATGATATATTACTTAGATTTTTCAAGTTTTGTTTACATGATGCATAAAGTTATAACAGTGTAAAAGGATAGAAGTTAGTAAATTTTGATTCACACCCCCTCTCAGTACTACTTTCCCATTTGTATTTCCAACAATTGGTATCAGAGAAAAGGGTTTCTCATAAGGAAGTCTAACCACTTGAGGAAAAGATCTTAAGATAGAAGCTTAAAAACTAGGAAAAGTCATAGAGAATCAAAAGATTGAAGTACAACTAGCATTACATCAGCTGGAAGCAGCCAGAGGGGAATTAAAGAAATCCTTGAGAAAAAGAAGAGAAATTGCTATTCAATAAAGTGAGCCACTGTACAAGGAAGAAGACACCATTGGACTATTTGATACTAGTAATTCTATAGAAAATGACAAATCCATGATAGAACTACTGGAGAAAAATACCATACTGAATGATGAAATCAAGACTCTAAAAAGAGAATAGGAAATTCAAACTGTCAGACACTGTGAAGTAGTGGAGCAGAAAAATAAAGCTAAAGATGACAAAGCAATGGCTTAAAAAGACAAAAGACAAATTGCAATAAGGCTAGATGAAAGAACAAGTGATATACAAAGGCTGACTAATAATCAACTAGATATGGTAAATCAATTACTGTTGGCCAACCAAGAATTGGGTAGGAAAGGCTTCGAGAACAATCAACTAAAACATGAAAATGATCAGCTGAAACATTAGTTGAGAACTGAGAAAGAAATCAATGAAAGGATGAACAAACCTAATGAAGCTACAAATTATTTTGAAGAACTGTTAAGGTCACCTAGGAGATCTGGTGATAGATCTGGACTTGGACTAAATGAACAATCATCTACTAAAGAAGGAGATTCATCAAAAGATGGAGAACATAAGATTGCTAAACCAAAGAACAAAAAGCCCACATGTCATCACTGTGGGAAGCCAAGACATACAACCAACATATGCAGAAGCAAACATGGTAAGACTAATTCTAAACCTAAGTTTAATGGACATTGTTTTAACTGCAAGAAGCATGGACATCAAGCACATGAATGTAGATCTAAAGCTAACATTTCATCCACCTCACCTAAGTTTTAAGGAAGTTGTTTCAATTGTCAAAAGTATGGGCACAAAGCTTATGAATGTTGATCTAAACCAAGGTGGTCAACTAATGGGCAAACAAAGCCAATCACATAGCATAAAAGTTACAATTGGGATTACAACACTTGGTACAATTGTCATTATTGTGGTAAGTATGGACATATTGGAGCAAATTGCATGAAGACTCATTTTAGAGTCAAATCCAAAAGCTGGATGAATGGAAGCATGGTCTATTATAAATGTAATAAGGTTGGTCACTTAAAGAGAGATTGTAGATCACCCATGCCAAGCAATGTTAACAACCAGAATGAGGATATCTGTGAAAAATTGAGGAACCGAATGGAAAAGACATGGAGGAAGAAAGAAGAAGGAACAAAAAGTGAAGTAAGCACATCTGAGGTCACCCAATCTGATGGATTAGGTGATCACACTTCTTCCAACTAAGCATGAAAGGTATGTCTGGAACTGATTCTTGCAAAGTCTTACTTTACATCAGTTCCTAACATAGAAGTTAAAAAAAAAAGTCCATATCTGCATAGATTAAGATGCATTAGGACATATTTGAGAAAAAATAGAAAATTTCATTTTGATGCCAAGCATCAGTGTCATGACCAAGCTAAAAATGTTTTTCGAGCACCTGTTATTGCCAAAATGCTATGTCGAGCTGTATCATAATGGTTACATCGACTAAGCTTGTGTTTGACCAAGTTTAACATGAGTTTTCCGAGATAGCTGTATTTCAGCTAAAATCTATATGGAGCATTTATGAGGCCCTAATCCTATTTTTTTGGATTCTATTAAGCAGAAAGTTGTTAATTTTATTTCACCAGGCTATTCAAGATTCTAGAGTGATTCAGAATTTGTGTAACGTAGATCAAGCAAAGTGATTCCAAATCTTCACAGCATGTCGTCGACAAAATTCATCTGAAGGGTTAATTGACAAAAAGGTACTTTACTAAGAAAATATTTTCTTTTCAAAAATTATAGTTTAAATGGCATCATCTTCATCCACACTAGTCAAGAAATAAGGAATGGAATTTTTCAATGTACAACTTGTAAGGAATGAAGTCTGCAAACCAAGGCTATTCAAGGCAATATCCAAAAGTGCAATCAAAGGAGATTTTAATAGAGACCTATCTATGACTCTAGAAAATGTGTTAATGATGAGTGATGTTAGGTCCTACTATATGTGCAAACTTGGATAAATCAGTGATTACGAGATTAGGGAAGCATATGATAAATTGTGTATCAACGAAGTGCTAAAGCAGAATCACAAGGTCATTGTTGACCAAGGGTTAGTGCATGCCCTAAATTTACCAAAAAATTTCAAGAAATAAATGGATAAAGATCATGTTGGGTTGAGTGTGCGACATGCAATTATGGCTGGAAGATGGACTGGTGAAGATTACGAAGGAAATGATACATGATGTCAGTGGTTACCCTACCATTGACAGAAAGAGAACCATGAAATGTACAGGAAAATAAGATATTCAAGAGAACACATAGCCAGTCTAGAAAAAATGTAGAATGACAATTTCCACCATCACTGATCCAAAAATTAACTTCATTGTTAGAGTTATCTTGCATAAGTTTTACCAATCTAGTCAGTTGGAGAGCGTCCCCAGTATGGTAGTGGATCAGGCTTGGAAAATAATTAAGAAAGGGCACACATATGATCTTGCCGAGCTCCAGCTGACTCAACTTGCTGAGAACTTGAACTCCATCAAGACGGTGAAGAAATCTATGTGTAAGTTTAGTTCCTTGCTGATCTTTATATTCTTTTATGTTAAAAAATGTTTTCCTACACATGGTGATGTGAAATGGGATAAGAAGAAACCCATTACTGTTTAGATAAATGGTTTCATAAATGAGAGTGGTGATGATTTTAAAGGGATAATGGACAATTATTTCATTAAGTTTAAGAAGAATATGAGGAATAGGACTAGAGTCCCTATGTCTCTGATTGAGAAATATAGTAAAGACATATGTTTTCTAGTAGACACAGACTTTACCTATGCACAGGTAGTCCTACCTAGGGTTTCATGGTTGATGCCACTACCCTATGAACTCAATATTGATGAAGCTACTACTACAATCATAGCCCTCCTAAATGAGGAAATTGATAACAAGGCTCCTTACTTTGGTACATTTGAAGAGGTCAAATCCAAGATCTCCTTGGGATTATTAGCTACCACCACTGAGAGAAGAAGAAAGAAAATAGTAAAGAATTTGGAAGAATATGTTAAAGAATTTGGTAATGATGCACCACTAGAGTTAACCCAAGGGTTAGAAGAAGATGAGAAGAGTGCAACAAGTGGCAATGAGAAAGAAGAAGAAGAAGAAGAGAAGAAACTAATAATCGTTGAATCCCCACCTAAAAGAAGAGTGTTGAAATGAAAAGTGTTTGAGACACCATCACTTCAACCTCAGCCAAATAGGACTACTACTGAGACTCCTAAGATGCCTCCTACATCTACAAAGTGAAAATCTGCTCAATCCAAGATAGTGCTAATCAAGGTTATGAAGAAGCCAAGAAGGAAACTTTTTCTACCAAAAGATGATGAAGCAATAGAAAGTGATGAAGCAATAAAGGAGAAGGCAACACAACAGGGTTCACATCAACTCATTGTTTCTGAATTATGTAGTAAGATTACTAGCACAACTGTAGTTGATGAAGTGAAGAAATTAAAGTTTGGACCGCTGAGTATTGGAGATAAAGAAAAAGTTGAGGATTCTATTCTTGAAATGTTATGCACTTTCAAGATGCTGCTGATTGAAATTGAAACTAGGATTCCAAAGGAATTGTGCAATAGAGATGCACAAAAGTGGGAGTATGCTCTACAAACCAAGAAGGAAATAAGAGAGAGTACATTAGCACAAGTTGAATCCACTCTCACTCCTACAAATATCAAAAAGACAATTAAAAAATATACAGGCAAGTTTGATCCTAATATTAGAGCCTATCTTATCCTTCAACACAAGGTTGAAGATGTTGTTCAAGAAAGTTTGAAGATTTGGAAGGTAGTGTTTGGTTTGATACCTGCCTCAGTAGAAGACAAGAGTAAAGGAAATAATGATAGTTTAGTTGCAACCACTTCAATAGTTGTTGAACCTGACAACAAGAAAATTACAATGGAGATAGCTACTCCTAAGGAAGTGAAATCACAATATACTTTTGAGGTTCACATTGTTGATATACCAAAGGAGAACCCCATTAAGACAACGTTCCTAACTGAGGATGATCTAAAGAACATAGCAGCAACAAGAACACCTCTGCCAGGTAGTAACACTGTACTATTGGAAGTCAAGGATTATCCCATCATCACAAGCACACAATCTATCATTGATAATCCTCCTATACCTAAAGTTTCTACCATTGATGAGTTATTCAGTGCAAGTCTTACCAAGGAATCAATCAAGTTGGTACCATTAACTCACTCTACCAAAGAAGAAGTTAAAGTAGAAGATAAAATTTAGAGTCTTCCTAAGGAAGAACACAGCACAGAAGGACATGGAATGAACCTAGATGAACAAGTTGTTTGACCTCATGTCAAGGAAAAGGAGAAAGAAGAAGGAAATAGTAGAGGAAAATTCATTGAAGAACAAGTTTCGAAGGGACAAGATGTAATCAAAGCTCTTGTACAGCTACCGAGTGGAAGCACCCCACCGAGAGCACCAAAGGAAAAAGATGAGGTAACAACTGATCAAGAAATTGTTATTCCTAAATGGGATACTGATAACCTTACTATCGAATAGCTACAAATAATGAAAGATTTTCTGACAAGGAAAAGTAGACAAATAGAACTCCGAAGGGAGAATCAGTGAAAATAGGTTCTTCATGAAATAAAGGACATATTTAATGAATTTTATGACTTATCTGATGTATATAGTTATGTTCCCATATTGGAACAACTTGTACACATTATTCAGAAAGTAAATAATGACATGAGTTGTGCAAGTGATAAGCTATTTGAATGGTCAGAATGTAGATTTGAGACAAAAATGTTGGATAAGATATCTGCCAAGATAGCAGTAAAACAAGTTGAGTTGTCAAATTTGGTAAAGGAGACCGAGAGATTAGTTGTGGATAGACAGTCTCTACTGGCCAAGTATGCAATGTTGAATTATTCACAGATGAGAACCAATGCTTGCTTAAAACTCTCAAGCAAGAGATCAAAGTTTCAAGTCAGTCCTTGACATTGGATGCCAACACCAGTGCTGGACATTATGTTAAGGTGATACAGACACAGGGTAAGTTAGCTGAGCTAATAGAAAATGATGACAAGATTTTCTCTCACCTAATTTATATTCAAACTATTCTGACACCACATTTGGAGGCTATATAGAGAAAATTAGCCAAGGCTACAACATTGATCCAGAGTGATTCACATTTGTCTATAGCCGAAGGTCTCATAAGTCTGGCCTCTGATTTAGAAGTACAAACTGAAGTGTTAAATCTCACTTCAACTGCATGGATAGATGCATTATACATGATCACCGTGCTACACAGACCTTTTCTGGAGAAATTTTTGAACTTATCTACTGATGAGGAAATTAGTCGTGTTAAAAAAAAGCATGAATTATCATGACACGAGTGTGAATAGAGATAGGTAACACAATTTTGAATATGTATATATATCTCAGGGGGAGTTTTAGGCTATACAAAAATATCTTTGTAATTGTATATATGAATGTCATGACAAAGTGTTTTTGCCACTAATGTCAAAGGGGGAGATAGTGGATCTCTATAATTTTTTTAACTATTAGTGTCTTACACTTAGTCATAAATCTAGACAAGGATGGTCAGTCATCACTACGACCAAGTCATTCTGTAAAGGTTGAGTTTTGTATTGTATACTTACCAAGGAGTAGTACTATCCAGTAAAGTCATGGTCACAATATCTTGAGTATAGTTATTGCTGAGTTACATATATCAATGACTACCGAGTGACAGAGAAGCTCAACAGATGCCAAGTACAGTAGTTAATGAGGACAGTTGATGCCAAGTGACAAGGATAACTTTTGCCAAGTTAGCTAGAATTGGCATACAAGTTTAGAATGGCTCAATGATCGAGGTAAACCATTTTTGGTATAATTATATTTTGTATGTTGTCAATTGAGGTAATCACAGAGGCAATTACGCATCCATTTTGCTATCATTGATCCCTATGTATAACCTTTAGCCAATCATAAAATTGTATAGTATAGGCGGCAATAGGAATATATCTAGACCGTAGATCTTGTAACAGTAAAATGTTTTTGTTACTATATAAAGGAAAGATCTAGAACAGAGATATGTGTGTGAATCAGAAAGAGAAATAGAGACATTGAGATCAGATGAATATTGTGATCATGTGAGTATGAGGAAAATGATAAGGAGAAGTATTCAGATCAAGTTCAGCAACTGAGCAAAGCAATTAAAAGATAGAATCAAGAAAGATCAAATAGAAGAGATCACAATCATACAGAAAAGAAAAGATCTATTATTAGCATATCAGTGCAAACTGAAGGATCATATACTGAGACATTTTGACTAGTGTATCAAGGTAAATCTCTTAACTGAGTAGTCTTAGTAGACTTTTGTAAATCTCTTTACCGAGTGCTTACTTTATTGTAAGTTTGTAAATCCTTTAACAAGGTAGACTGAATAAGTCTCTTAGCTTTTAACAAAGCAAACCTTTCATAGGGTAGATCATGATATGATCAAATTTTGTAAGCCCTAACAGGAAAACTTTATTATCTGCAATATTGAAGATTTGTGGGTGTCATCCCCACCCCATTTTTACCTTTCAAGGGTTTTTGGGTTACCAAATCTATTGTGTTATCTGTGATTTCATGTATGCTACTTGACATGATATATTACTTAGATTGTTCAATTTTTGTTTACATGATGCATAAAGTTCTAACAGTGTAAAAGGATAGAATTTAGTAAGTTCTGATTGACCCCCCCCTCTCAGTACTACTTTCCCATTTGTATTTCCAATAGATTGATAGATCCACCAGAAGAACCTTGCGCACCCATTGATCAAAATAGTTCAGCCATGACTGTATAGCCTTGTTTGTAGCCTATTTTCTTGTCCTCTTTTGTAATCTATTTTTTGAACTCCAAGGCTTACATTTTTTCTTGGTATCACAAATTTTTATTGTAGTGAATTTCATCAAAACTAAATTGATTGCAATTTATAAATATTTGCATATGATTTTTCATTTACTAATACTTACAACTCGTGCAACAAGTTTTGAATATCCATCAGAGCAAAGCTTGTGTTTCCTATGCTTTTGTTTTCTTGCTTCTGTTGCCTTTGATGTGTTAAGAAAACTATAAATAGTAAATAATTTCATTATTAAGATTATCATGTACCTTCTTTCCTTGGGTGATAGTATTTGTCCACCATGTCTTTCACTTCTCTCAAGTGCATCTTTTTAAAGATTCTCCCACTCATTAATGGGAACATAGGGGAGCCACTTGTAATAAGGGTTGTGTTCTATTTGGGACCTATAGTTGTCCCTAATATACTTGAAAGGTTGGTCCTCTTTCTCAAGGAGCCTAAGTCTTTGAAAAATGGTTGGTCCAAAATAATTTATCATAGAGTCAATGCGTTTATCCTTTAACTCTTTATCTTGTAATTGCTACCTTTTAAGAAAAGAAAACTGTTAGACTCATAAATGAAGTGAAGCTACCTTTTAATATACTTGAAGAAAGGAATGAAAGGAAATTTGATCTAGCAATGAAATAAAAATATGATACCATGTGTGTATGGTCGGCCCGAAAATGTGTAAATGTTCATGATTAATTTTTTCATAAAATAGATTATTCCCTGCAAAATAATAACAAGATGATTACTTATTACAAGGGAATACACAGGAGGTTAGTGCATTACATTGTGAGTATAAGATTGTATAATAAAGGAAAGGATCAATCTTTAAATTAACTGGAAACTAGGCTACTCTCAAGGGAAGTCCATCTTCATTGTTCACAAGCAATTGATCACAATTCTCTATTGTTCCCATACATCTAACATGACTACATCCAGGAACTTCCTCATTGCCTCCTACATAAAATCAATCCAATATTACAAAATGACCCCTAAGAAAGAATAGTTCAAGTGAAATAAACACATGATAAATGAGAGATAAAAAGAGAAATCTACTTACCAATAGGTGTTGCCATCACATTTGTGTTCATGCTACATGTTTCCAACATTGCAGGTGATAGTACCTCTATGGTTCTAATCCTCATAGTAGGTGGTGTACTCAACAAAGGATTAATAGTAGGTGCTGAAAAATAAGATTGTTAGAGCACAAAAAAATATACACAACCATGGACCAGATTGTTAGAGCTTTTAAAAAAATATTGTTTGATAAAAATACAAGTGGAGGATAGAACATGTGGTGTACCTAAACCACCTAAAGTATCTACATTTGGGGCATTGCCCTTTAATTTATTTTGCATCCTCTATAAAAATAACAAATATGTATTTTAGTTAATGACATAAATAAAATAGTATACTATGAAAATCATTATTGAACTTTTTTTATAATTAAAAACTACATTAATACTTATTGTATAAGCTCAAACATGGTGAATCACCACATCCTCCCTCATCTTTATTTGAGGATTCTAAGGATAAATATATGCCAATCGAGCTAACTCTCTTGATATTGCATGAAGGACCTTTTGTAGTGCATCCACAAGATCAACGTCTGATGAAAAATCAACATTGAATGGATCCTGCTCATCTTGCGGCTCCTCGTGGACTACTTTTTCCTTTCCCTTTTTCTTATCAGCACTCATTTGTGGGAAAAATATTATTAGCAATTTATTTAAAAGAAATCCAAAATAGTAGTGAAGAATAAAAAATAACCAAAAATATGCATTAACATTTTTCTTGTATGTGCATTTGTACAATGACAATGAGTTTCACTTGTCAGGAAGAAGAAGGCCCATGAGAACCAACATCATTGTGTGTATCATGTTGGATGTTGATCTATACAATAGCCCTGTATTTCAAAAACAAATCATTGAGACATATTAAAACACATACATGTTCTTATTCTAAGTTACATTGAATAATAGACAATTATCAGAATGTGTACCACCTCATCCATGATAGTCATGGATTTTTTTGTATCTATATGATTTAAATTGTAATTGATAAGTAGCTCTTTTCCTCTATGCATTGATTTGATCACACATACAAATATGTGATTTCCCTCGTGCACCTCAAATATGCAATTGGGTTGCTTCTTATTTGAGGTGGGTCATCTACTATTTATAAAGCCTCCAATATTACCTAATTCTTTTCACCTTTCATCAATGTATATACCTACTATTTTACTTTGTTCACGGACTCTTTGTTGTATATAATTTTCCACGAGTGCATACCTACACATACTTTTTTTATATCTAACAATCTGCATCCAACTACTATAATCATAACAAGGTCTAACATACTCCATCGATTTGACCACTTTTTTGTAAGAGACCTTTATGCCATCCATGGAAAATAGGCCTAAACCATGTAATGAAGATGGTCCTATGTGATATATTCTCTCTCTAACACAAAAATTAGTGTTTATTGAAAGAAGTTCATCAGGAACCCATTGTGTCTGTAGATGTTTGTACCTAAAGCACATCTCGAAGTTTCCTTTTTCTCTCATCATCATAAGAACATGACCCCCCTTGAGCAAGGGAAAATTCCATGCATTTTTTGAATTTATTTCTGATCTTTTGACCTCGAGTCGATCTCCTTGATTTAGACATATTAAATGTCTCACTTTCTTCTTCCATTCCTACATTTTCCTCACTTGACGAAGACAAATCTAACAAACACCTATTCACTGGTACATGCACTAAATGAAATGAGAGAGACAGGTGGCAATGAGAGAGATATTTTAAAAATGGTAGACATTAATCTCTATGGGGTGAATTGACTTATACCCGACAATCCATGAGACTGTGTTGGATACCTGACAAAAGATAATAGTTATATAATCAGACAAACATAGCTCACTCCATTATGGAGAACAAGAAGAATCCCTTGTGATTTGTCATCATTCCTAAGTACTCAATTCCTTACAAAGTATTTGAAACTAAGATGTTTGATGAAATGCCACAAAAGTGGTGTCTCATGCAATGCTGAGATATTCACTGTATGCTAGTTTGTCAAAATGCTTCAGCTAAATGTGATCTCGTATATTATTTTGATTATCTCAACATTTCATATAACTTTACATCTCAACATTGCATGAGACACCACTATTGTGGCATCTTGTCAAATAGTTCTCATGCCTTTCCAATGTTTTTATTACATATTGTGAAGGACATTATACATTGTTAAAATTATCTATTTATACTTTTAGAATTATCTCACTCCATTTTAGGGAACAAAGATAATCCCCTATGATTTAACATCATTGATGTGCAAGGAAATAGAAAATTATCCAAAGCAAATCTCATAAGATAGTATTTAGATTAAATGCATTGATATAAAAAAGGCCCAAAAAATGATAAAGAAAGTTAATTTCCTTAATCGCATCACTAGTTTGTGCATGTATACATAATGGTATCTTTCAAGTGATTTGATTCTTTTCATGCTAACTAAAAATGAGAATAGTCCTAACTAGTGAGGTTGTTTGAGCATATAAAGATTAAATACACTCTTTTAGAATGAAACTTCTCTTAACAAAAGATCAAAGATATTAGTAGGAGATATAAAAAAGGAAGTAAGAGTAGTTAGATATTAACGCTAAATTGAAAAATGCCATTAATATGAAACCATAAGAATATTAGTGGAAAAAGTGCATATTTCAACCCAAAATAATTGCTAAAAACATGCCAAACAAGAAAAGTCATATGGGCATTTTATCAAATGGTTCACATGCCCTATCTATAATTATATTGTTTAGGTATTTTGTCAAACATATTGTGTGGATCATTAATTCTTCCATATATTCCTCCAAGGCTAGCATGAATTTGAAGATGAAACATCTGGCATAATTGTACATTTCATTCATGTCATTTATAATCTTCTTCATCCATCTCATCATCAAGATCATCATCATTGATGACATCATCATCATCATCATCATCATCATCATCATTGTGATCAGTAGCAGCATCATCATCATTCTTCTTCATATTCTTCAATGAACTCTCAGTCATGATCATCATCTACATCATCTTCCACTTCCTCCTCTTCCTTGGTATCTTCTTCTTCCATCGCATTATACTTTATCAGTCTTCCTCTTCGATCATGTATAACAAAAATTGACCAACCCAATTTATGTGGAACCTCCGAGTAAAATACCTACTCACATTGGCTTGGAAGAACATAGGGCTCTTCCCCAAGTGGCTCAAACAACATTGTATTAATCATTGGAAATCTATTGTCATGAGCAGTAACAGTTCTATTAGGATCATTTTGATTAAGGCATATTATTGATTTTGTGACTCTCTAGGATCTAAGTCATTTCTAGATGAAATATTAGTCAGCTGGAAGAATGAACTTATCCCAGAATCACAAATTCTCTTCATGTCATCCAAATTTTTGATGCAAAATTTATAACCATTGCATAACATAGCCTTGTGGTGTTTCACCTATAATAATGTCAAACATGTATAAATTATTGCATCATGAGTTGAAAAACATACGATTGATTAACAAATTTATACATACCTAGTGATCTCTTAAACCATATGCTAAATCTATTTCCTTTTATGTAACATCAGGATCTCCATTATGATGAGCTTGTTAACCAATGAAAACATGGATTCTCATTTTAATCTATGACCATAATGTTGACATCGTTCAATCCATACCATCATCCAATCTTGATTGTTTGCAATAAACAAATGTATTACATCCCACTCTTTAGCAATTGTAAAAAAGTAAATAGATGACTTACAATAGATTTATTTTGAAGATTAAGAATTAATTAACTACAATAACATCTCATAATTTATTACCTTTCAGTTTCCTAAATCTACCATTCCCCACCACGTACTCCCCTTCGAATATTTTAAAAGAGTCGAGATTCCAAATACAATCTATATGGGTCTTCAAGCTACAAGATTAGGAAGATATTGAGTAATGTACACCATCATCTAGTATACCATATATCCCTCAACCATAGAGCCCTTGAGATGTTCTCTTTGTTGTACCAAACCCTTAAAAAATTTCAAGTGTCTCTCAACCATCCACATTGACCTAGCCTATAGAGGTCCACATAATTCAATCTCCTCAACTTGGTGTACGAGGTAGTGTTCTTGTGCATTGAAAAAAGTTGAAGGTAAACACTTTTGCATTTCACACATTAGTCGATAAATTATTTTCTTCTAATATTTTATATCTTCTTTATGGATTTCTTTAGATGACAACCACCTACAAGGGATTCAAGACACAAAAATATATAAATACAAGACTTTACAATATATTACTTGTTTGATATATTGAAAAAATATCACTTCTTACCTCATGTATTTTCCAAGATCATGTATCACTTTTTTTATATTATTATCAAAGTTCTCAGGGAGCGATAGGGATAGCACATACTGCAACAATTGTCAACAGATCATTTCATACAATAAAAATTGAATGTAGTTACACAAATATATTGTAAATACAAAAGACTGTGACTTACCTTGATGAAGGTATGCCAATCATGTGTTTTCATCCCTGGCCAAAAATCACTTTTCTTTGATATGAGATTGCTTTTATTCGCAGAAAATCCTATAGGAAATCAAATTTTTCCTATGACTTATTTTATGCCATTAGTTTGTTTCTTTGTTAATAACCAAGGAAAAACACTTGCATTAACTTGGTCTCCATTTCTATTTGATTCAATGATATTTTTCATTGCATGATTGGAATCATGAATGTCACTAAAAATTTTGTCATGTTTTTCTTTGTCATGCCTTCCATCCAATATTTTCAATAGTGTCTCTTTTACATTCTTTCCAATATGCATAGTGTCAAAAAAATGCACAATTTTTAGTTGCTCATAGTAGGGTAGCCTACTAAATTCTTTGAGATAACATTTTAATCCCTTTGGAAGCTGGTCACTGATGCCTTCATGACCTTCAAGATCATCAACTACATAATTAGCCAACAAAACACAATCAAAATATATAACTTTCAAACATCAACCATTAGGTGGAACAATATTACCTTGAATTCTATTATATTCCAACTATCATAGATGAGCTATCATTATTTAAGGCTTTGATGTGGTCTCTTCTTTCTCATTGAAAATATATTTTTTTGCACTTCAATACTTATGATTTCTATCAAGGAAGTGCCTATACTCATCAAACACCTTATTTCTTAAAGTTTTGGACTTATGAGATTTCATCTTTGGACAACACATTGGACATGCAAATTTTTCTTTTGTTTGAAGACCTACAAGATAACAATACAATTCGATTAAATATGTTAATTTTAAGAATTAGAATTATCGTGTACAACTAGAATTTAGCATAACATACCACAAAAATGTGTCAACCATGGAGGATAATGAATTGACCACACAAGCATTTCATGAAATTGAAATTGTCTTTGCCCAACTAGTCTAGAGATGTCATACATAGTGAAACCATTCCATAACACCAACAACTCATCAATAAGAGGCACAATATATACATTCATATCTTTCACTTGGCACCTACCTAGTTGAATTAACAACAACATCCGATAACTATTGTGGCGATCTCTCTCCAAGACATATAATTATATGTAGATAACTATAAAATAATAAAATACCTAGAAAAATCATTGCCAACATAATTTTCTCCCCCTTTATTGACATCCATGTAGGATGGTTATTGTTGATAACAAAAATAGGCCACACCAAGTAAATAGATCTGATCTCTCCAAATGGATTGACATCGTCTCCTACCAGAGAAAGTCAGAGATTTCAAGGTTCTTCTTTAAAATGCTGCTACTTTTCCTCTATGTCCATATTGATGAACCATCCATAGGTATTTGAATAATGTCATCTTGACTCCTATCACGTGCATGGTAATCAATAAATTGTGCCAAGCTATTGCACTTGATAATCATTTCAGACATGGAATAATGGGGATGTAACGAAGAACCTTGCAATGCACCTTTTTTATCATTTGATCATCTCAATATCTGCTCATATGGAATTTAGGGCATTTTGTTACATTTTTTGTGTTTTTTATGATAAATAACATGATCTTTGGGAGAAGCATCTATTTCTTGATACTCCATTCTAATATGTTTCATAGTGGAGCATAATTCTTGGTATGAGTGAGGGAGAATATTTGATGGTGGTAACAGAAACTCACCTATCAATATAAAGAAAAAAAATATAAGTCATTACTATAAACAATCTTAATGGTACATGTTTCACCTTTTATAGACTATAATGACATATATGACAAACCTTAGCATACGTGACATTGCTATGTTGGATAAACTATTCATAACCTTCAAATTCACCAAAAACAATCTAGTAGAGAGAAGAGTAGATTGGGAGACTTCATAAATGGTCGCGTTCACCTTCTCAAGTAGAGGTATATCATGGATGACAACAATTTCATCCTCATCATAATCATCATCATCATTAGTAGCAACAACAACACTAGCAGCACCTGTACCAAATGTGTCAATGATCAATGCATTCATACCATCATCTTCAAATGTGTTTTCAAGCACATGATCGTCATCTTCTATGGAATCAAGATCTTTTGATACAATACTCACACCTCCATGTTCCTCTATATTCACACCCTCATGTGTCCTCTGAGATGTGGTGGTCCATATCACATAATACACCGGGGAGAATGACCTATATAAAAATGATGATAATAAAACCCCCCTTCAAAGTGATAATCAAACCCCCTTCTATGGTTCATATGTATATTAATTGTGAAAACAATATAACAAACAACTTACCAATGGATGATAATCAAACCCACTTTTAATGTGACCATTCTCCCTAAAATGTCTCTATTCTAGTTTTATTTTGATTCTTCTTGTCTTTAAGCCATTACAACTCTTGCATAGACAATAACATTTCTCATCGCCTTCACTTTGAAAGTTAGACAATAATCTAGCGATTGTCTCCCTATTTTGTACAAATTCCCTTGTATTATCTAACATGATCCTTAATGTGTATATCTAAAAAAAAATTAGACATGTTTCACTTAATGTTTATATCTATACATATGGTTTTGATAGAAAATGGTCACTCTATTTTCTTGTGGTGAGAACTCTTTAGTTGTGACAAAAAATGTCAAACAAAAAATGACATGTTATGGTGGGTTTTATAAATAATTTGTTACTTTGTAAATTTAAATTAAGGTTTTATAAATGTACATATATGTTCTTCGACTCCCCCACATGCATCTCATATACTCTCAAAAGAGAAATTCTTGTTAGAGATGCCTCCTTCCATTAATGTATTGCTTTAGATTTCATATGGATATTTTGTCAAATGGTTGGCATGTATGTTTATTCAAATGGAGTTTTAGCAGTGTTTTGTAACACCATAAGAATTTAATTTTCTTAGATCTGAAACGTTGATAATAATCTCATTATATTTTTGAATAAATTATACTTCAAATATCATTTGGAATGGATATATGACAGGTTGATATCAAATTCTATGTCAAGATTTACATAATTAAATTGATCATAGTTGGAAGATTGAGACACAAGAAGAATATGAGTATAGCCAACTTTTAGAATAATATGAGTGAATGAAAACATACATAAGTGGATGAATATAAATAATGAAGGTACCAAAAATTGCCTGAAGTAAGGAAGTGTTGAACCAGGGTTGAATCTAGTATGCTCCTATATGATCCAGAACCTACAACGAAGGAAAATATGGGGTTAGATCCAAAGGATCTAAGAAATTCTTGGCACCGTATTGCTAATCCTAATCTATAATTATGCATGTGCATAATCAAGCCATGTAAACTTCTAAAAGGAACTATGCTACAAAAAATGTGCACTCAGGAACATGAGAATTCATACCATGAAGACATAATTGCAAAGACAGAAAGCATGGAATCATAGAAATGAGATCAAAACTGAAAGAAGATGTAAGTGGCTACATTTATGTCTCTATGAACTCTTGGTGAATCACTATTGTGAGTGCATCATCTAAATAGTGCAACAACAACAACAAATGTTATTCCATATGGTGTTTCTATGGTATCATTTCCAAATGATGCATCCACAACAGTAACCCACCATGCCCATCAATACAAGGTAGTCATGATCAAGTATAAGCAATGGAGGGGATATTATCAATGTCAAATCAGAGGTCAAAGTCATCTATGAAGTTTGTTAAATCTGTGTGCAGTGAGTAAATGAAGACTAAAATGGAGCAAAAAGTATGATGTCAAATTTTTTATCAAGGAACAACTCATGGGCTATGAGTCAAAATGGTATGTTGTTTATACAAGATTAGTAAAAGGACATCTTGATAAAATAGTATGCAAGATCATTAAGCCTAGATGACTATGATACAATAGTTCACATCTCGAACCTCACAAGATCTTCAAGCTAGCATGCTATCAAAATAGAATGGCAGTGGTGATTCAATGCATCTACAACCTCCACAACATGGAAACATTGATCCAATAACAAAAAATACATTAGAAATGCCAATCTCATGGTCTCAATAAAATAAACAGTGTATAAAACAATATATGGTGCACAACAATAGCAAGCATGCAATAACATCAATAACATTGCATGATGCCCATGATGAGCAGCAAGAATGAATGGAGTACCAAATAAAATTTACGATGCCCTAGTTTAAGATTTAGAAAACATCAAAACAATAGGATTATGGCACCAATCAAATACGGACATCAGTAATAAAATAATGCCAATCAATGATGCAGATAGCTCATGTGCATGGAAAAATTAGTAAGCATCAATATCAGCATAAATCAAATACATAAACAATAAGCTCATAAATAATTCTTGATGCCCTACCTTGTAGCTTGCAAGCCATAAACAATGTATGATGCCCTAGCTTGCAGCCTGCAAGTCATCAAGATATTTCCCACATAGTGAGTATTAATAGAAAAACAAATAAAGAGAGATCAAACACTTCACACAATTCCTTGGAGGTAATAGCAATGATGTTAGCATTAACATTCATATTGTGCCATTAAATCAACAAATGCATTCAAAATGAAATTGAGTTAATGAGAAGACAAAGCTCAAATGCCTACCTAAGGTCATGGCTTCCATATGCCAAGCTTCCAAATTAAGCTCGAGCTTCACAACAGATCAAAACTAGTGCAAAGTATGAACTCTCCAATTTTACCATAGTTAGGGCCCTCTTCGCCGATGCATCTTGATCTACAAAAATTAGAAATGAGCCTTTCTTTTTCTTTTTTTTGTTTATAATAAAAGCATGCAATGATGGTTTTTTATAGTGAGGTTGATCAATGGGTGAATTATTTGTTTGGATATGGTTGAAAGGGTTATGAAGACATGGAATGGTCAAGGTAATTTTTTGTGGACAATGAAGTCAAGGTTATTTTTGTGTGCTTCAATGGATCTTGGGAACATAATTGACATGTAATGAGTCCAATAGAGTCTTGTAATGGTGTGAAAAGAGTCTAAGAAGAACTTTTGGGTCATTCATTGATACAATGGTGATTGTTAGTTAAGGGATTGAGTGAACATTTTATAAGGAAAGGTTTTGATGAATCTAGAAAGGAGAGAGATCTAGTTGTCAAGTTAGGACACAAAGTATATTCTAATAATAAGAGAGTGATAGTATATTATGCTGAAGACTTTTCTCATACACACAAATGGGAGGATTGGTGAGTTTTTCTCATATTTAGAGGCTAAATTTTGTATATAAGTGGTAATGAGTTGTCATCAGTTATTATTGGAAATTGGTAGATCGATGAGATAAATATGACATCACATATTTTTGACTATTGATTCTATGTCTATTGGTTGCACTATCAATGAGAAGGACCTTCAAGCAAAGATAATTGAAGAGGAGGTCAAAATTCATTAGAATTGATTTAGGTTAGATTGTGGTTAATTTTGTTATTCAAGCATACTTATGTGTGTTGGGAGTTTGATTTGAGAACCATGCTTTATGAGATTTTTTTTTAAGTGAAGACAAATATTATCTTAATTTGTTATCTTTAAAGTTTATTCATTTTATGATTTTAAAAATTGAAATAAAAAATATATCAATTATATTTGGAGTCATGGTCAGTTGCACCTAACATCCAAGGTCTAGTCACTACCTAAGTATTGTTGGTGACACCCTGAAGGCAACTGAAGAAGATTGGTAGCAGATTGATTCTTGTAGCAGTGCAAAGAAGAGAGCTCACAAGTTCATGAGGAAGAAAATATACTAAGATTTAATAGGTAACTAGGTCTTTATTATTTGTAGTTAACCAATGAACAAAGAATTTCTGGAATGCATGTAACAACAAAAAGAGAAAGAAAATTGTGGTGACCCTTACACTGTAGGTTTTATCATTGAGAGGAAAACTTCTAGCTGAGGATGGGTAGAACTTGTTGAAACTTGAGACAACTCTAAAAATTTGCAAAGGTGGGTAGAGTTGTCTAGAGAAGAGAGAAAGTGAAGCTCTTGAGAGTGAATAGTTTATTGAAGTCTAGAGGAGCAGAGGAAGCTCAAAGGTTTTGAAGGGAAGAGAACCACTCTTGCCAAAAGGCCAAGCTTGGAGGAGATAAGCTTGGTGAGGTACTTGTGGCAAGGTAAAATAGACTTGCTAATACAAGAGCTTAATACAGCTCACAAGTGGGAAAGGAAAGTTCACAGAGAAATAATGAAGATGACTACCAATAGTCATGACAAGGGTTCAAGTAAAAGCCATAGTAGAATGGAGGAGAATGATAAAGAAAATAGAATTAATATGAGAAAGATGAGTCAGGAGGAAATTGACAAAGAAAAAGTGGCTAGATGAAGGACCAATTCAGTTTAATGAAGATGTCACTATAGAAGCAGATTACATGGCCTATTAAAGAATTATTTACAAGAAAGTTGAGGAAGAAGTTGAGACACATGTTAAGTTCTTGGTTGAAGGAAAACGGACTCGGGGCATTTAAATTTGTGGAAGAAGAAGTTCACTATTGTGAACTAGAAGAAGGATCTATCCTTGGTGAAGATGAGGATGAAGGAGCTGACAAAATTCAAGAATCTCATGTTTTAAAAACTAATAATTTTCTTGTTCATGTAGGTCATGCAAGTGTAGATGATGAAGATTTTCCTCATGAAGGAAATACCAAGGAAATTCCAATTAATGGAATTGTAGATGAAATTCATATGCAAGAGGAAAGATATGTGGACTTCTAGGAAGAAAGAAACAAATGGCATAAAAAAACTATAAAAGAGGAATCAGATGTTCAAAGAGAGACAATTGTATATGGAGGGATAATGAACTACATATTTGTAGATGTTAGTGAAAAGGAGGAAGGAAACATTCTTATGCTGGATGGTAATTTTTGGAGATTTAGTCATTATTATAATAAATTTATTTCATGTGTAGGTGCAAGTAAACATGATACTTTGGAATATGAATGTCAATTTTTCATAAAATAGTCATGGAGGAGGCTAAAAAGTTCCTTACACATTTGTGAAAAAATGTCTAGTGATGAAGAATGGAATTTGAATAATGAAATGGGAATGGAGGCCATAAAATTTTTAAATATTGAAATAAAGATGCAGTGGAGCAATATCATAAGCATGGACTAGTGAAGGAGTATGCTAGGTAATGAGATTGAGAAGTTATGTATACTGATGAACAAATTTCTGAAGAGGAGACATACTAAAGTGAAGAAGACAATCCAACATAGAAATCAGTTGATCTCAAGAGAATACATTGGTAGGAAAAGTGGATTATTCCAAAGTAGAGTCTAGAAATGTGGAAGATTGAGGAGAGCAGCAACATATGAAGAGGTGAAGATGGAAAATTTAATTAAAATTTTCGATGCCATAATGAAATTTGTTGAACATATTCAGAATAGCAAGGAAAGCAAACAATGACAAAAGAAAGTTTGGGATCTAGGAGGGAAATAAGTCATAGTAAATGCACCTACAATTGGAAAATATGGAACAAAGTACAACTAGAAAATTAAGTTACTAAGGACATGAGGAATATTACCAAAAACTATGACTTTTCTACTAAGGATTTATCATCCAAACATCCCATCAAGACATCATCTTTGAATACAAAATATTTGCGAGTTATGACTATTACAATTTTTTGTTTTCAAAAAGTCAAAAAAATAATTAATGACACTTACAAAAATGGCTTTGAATAAATTGATTTCAACTCTTAAAAACCCTACAAATCCCTCTACCACCACACATAAAATAGATCAAGCTTGTTTTGTCTTCTATAAGGTGATTTCTTCCAATTTGTTGTCAATTGAAGTCTTCTACATAAGGAAATTTATGGATGTATAATCATTCCTCAACCTCCAAAATGACCAAAACCAACTTGAAACCAATTTGCAAAAAAAATTCATTACAAATGAAAATGTTGTCATGACAACATGACAAATTTTAAGAAAGTTTTACATCTTTTCATCAAATGACCGAAAACATCAAGAATGATCATATATGGTCACTAATGGTCAAAACTAACCTTATTTATATAACATAACTCAAAACAATACAAAACCCAAAAAATGTATCTCATAGGAACAAGAGTGCCCTTGCACCAAGTTGTTCCCTTGTCATTTGATTGCATCACAAACCTTTCCCTATGTCATTTGGGAAAGACAAATACCATGTGTTCAAAGATTCTGAAATTAATTCAAGACAAGTACTAAGGAAAAGATCTTTGAATCAAGCCATGTTGGAGTTAAGGCATGGGTATGTCATTGGATAAGTCACTCAAGCAATAAAACAATAGGGATGGGAGAGTGTAATACCTCAACACATCTAACAATTAGTCTAGTAGTGATTCATGGTAATATTGTTACCATTATTTTCATATTTATTTTAGATTGGTAACCTAATTACTAGATGGGAGAGTAGAGTACCCTAGCTTGCATTATTAGATGATCTTGTTTAAGTTTGTGTTCATTTCATGAGAAAAGATACATGTAAGGGAAAATAAATTTATGCATCTAAACATTACACACATGTATATATGTATATATGTATATATGTATATATATATATATATATATATATATATATATATATATATATATATATATATATATATATATATATATATATATATATATATATATATATATATATATATATATATATATATATATATATATATATATATATATATATATATATATATATATATATATATATATATATATATATATATATATATATATATATATATATATTGATGGAATATGGATGAAGTGACTGAGAGGGGGGGTGAATTAGTCAACCATAATACACTTCATAATTAATTCTTTCCAGATCCCTTAGGATATCTTAACAATGTTATTTGTTTTAGTACTCGGTAAATAGATTGCAGTAACTTTGAAGATGCAGAAAATATTAGCAAAATTATCTTTTAGATATTCATCAGCACTGGTGTTTGATTAGGATAGCAATTAAGAACACAAGAGACACAAGATTTAACGTGGAAACCCAATATGGGAAAAACCACCAATGTATCTAGATACTGATTTTCACTTTTATGAAGTGATGCCCGGTTAGAAGCCAACCCGGTAAAAGGTTACAAAACACACAATTAGGTGTGACCTTGTTAGAGGATTTAATCACCCTGCTAGGAGTGGCCTGGTAAGAGGTCTTGAAAACAATTCAATGGAATTGTCACCTTGTTAGAGGATTTACAATATGGTTGTTAAACCAACTCGATTAAGAGATTTAGAATTCACTGTTACAATGATAAGAAGGTAACAATGAAAAATGACCTGTATAATAATGCAACTACCTTGCTGATTACAGATCTTTGTTTTGCATATGTGTGATCCTTCCTGATCGAATAAATCTTTGCTGCACCTTAAGGATATCTGAACATCCTTCACAAATTCGCACACACCTTTCTTGTCTTTTCTTCTGTAAATCTTCTGTTGTATTGCCTTGTTTATTTTTCACATTTGACCTTTTATTTATATGATTTTAGATTTGTCAAATTGACATTATTTAGTATAACAGTCGGCTGAATTAAGAAAACTCTATTTGCAAAAATCCTTTAAGGGCCGATAGTGCTCGGTGACCATAACTTTCTACAATCTTTCGGAGACCGAGGGAACTCGGTAAACATCGACAATCCTTTACCTTCGATAACTGACTGAACTCGGTAAACACTGAATTTCCTTTGACGACCGACTGAACTCGGTAAACACTGAATTTTCTTTGATGACCGACTGAACTCGGTAAATGCTAAATTTTCTTTGACGACCGACTGAACTCGGTAAATGCTAAATTTTCTTTGATAACCGAGTGGACTTGGTAGACACTGATTTTCTTTGATAACCGAGTGGACTCGGTAAGCACTAATATTCCTGTCTGGCAGACCAACTGAGCTCGGTAGGAACTAATTGCTGCGGACTATGACATTGTGTGACATCAAAGACAATACATAATTTGAGTAGCAATTTCCTTCAGACAATTGTTTCCAACAATCTCCCTCTTTGGCATTGATGGCAACACAATATGTCATAGCATAAGAAATTTGAAAGAATTAGCTCAGTTCAGATTCAAATCTCCCTCTGTCAGCAAACTTCCTTTATCCTAAAAATTCTTCCTTCTGACTATTGAAAATTTCTTGAAGTAATAGCAAAGACATAGCAAACACTCCCTCTTTAACAACACATGCCAAAGCAAATTCACATATTACTGGTGTAAATTAATGTACCTCAAGTACTGATTCATATGCAATGATTCCTTGAATATGCTGCATCAACTAGTTGATTTTCAATCATGTTCTAGTTGATGCATCACTAAAACTGTATTTAGTGAGCCTCGGATAGGGGAATGACCCCTAACTTACCTCTTAGATACACAAATGCATCCTTAGGTAATGGTTTGGTAAAAATGTCTGCAATCCATTCTTTTGTATGAATATATTCTAATCTGATTTCCTTGTCCTGCATCAATTCTCTGACAAAGTGATATTTAATAGCAATGTGCTTGGTTTTGGAATGCATCACTGGATTCTTCGAAATGTTTATTGCACTGGTATTGTCACAAAATATAACAACTTGTTCTTTGATTTCAACCTTCATACCTTCTAATAACTGTTTAAACCAAACAATATTTGAACAGTTTACTGCAGTAGCAACATATTTTGCTTCAGCTGTGGATTGAGATGTGCAATTTTACTTTTTACTAGTCCAGGATACCAGTCTTTTTCCAAGAAAAATTGCTCCACCACTTGTGCTTTTTCTGTCATCAATGTTTCCTGCCCAATCAGCATCAGTAAACACTTTTAAGTATAGATTGCCTCCAAATTTATACCACAAACCATATTCTTCAGTTCCTCTTAAGTATCTTAAGATTCTTTTGATTGCCATCATGTGATTTTCCTTAGGTTTTACTGAGAATCTAGCTACTATACCGACTGCTAAGGTAATATCAGGTCTTGTATGTACTACATACTACAATTTTCCAATCATAGATCGGTATAGGGTCTAATCAACTTCTTTTGAATCATCATTTTTGGTAAGTTTCAATCCAGTACACATGGGTGTACCAACTAGTTTTGAATCTTCCATACCAAACTTCTTAAGTATTTCCTTAATGTATTTAGATTGAGTAATGTATATACCATTCTTGCTTTGCTGAATTTGAAGACCAACAAAGAATTTTATTAAACCAAACATAGACATTTCAAATTCTTTGTTCATTTGCTCTGAAAATTCTTTGCACTGATCCTCATTCCCTATAAATATAGTATCATCCACAAATATTTCTACTAATACAATTTTGTCATCCGATCCTTCTTTAATATACAGATTGCTGTTATCATTGGCTCTTTTGAAATTAATCTGAATCAAATAGTTATGGAGTCTTTCATACCATGCTCTAGGAGCTTGTTTCAAACCATACAATGCTTTGTGTAACCTACAGACCATGTCCTTTTTATCTGGATCAACAAAACCTTTTGGTTGTTCAATGTAGACTTCTTCATCAAGAATTCCATTAAGAAATGCAGATTTTATATCCATCTGATATACCTTAAATCCTTTGTGTGCTGCATAAGTAAGTAGAGTTCTTACACCTTCTAATCTTGCAATAGGAGAAAAAGTTTCTCCATAATCTATACCTTCTTCTTGAGAATAACCTTTACATACCAGTCTAGCTTTGTTTCTAGATACTTGACCATCTTCATTTAGCTTATTCCTGAATACCCATTTTGTTCCAATTACATTCTTATCTTTAGGTCTGGGTACAAGAGTCCATGTTTTGTTCTTTTGTATTTGTTCTAATTCTTCATTCATTGCTTCAATCCAACTTTCATTTTCCAATGCATCTTTGATATTTCTAGGTTCAAAGTCAGTAAGCAGACATGTACCTTTTAGCTTGCTTCTTGTGATAGTACCATCTGATTTGTTTCCAATAATTTGATCTGGTGTATGATGTCTTCTGACATATTTGGCTAGTATAGGTTCCTTGCCTTTTGAATGATTCATGCTGTTGTCTTCTAGGATCTCTTCTTTAGGTTGCTCGGGCTCGGTAGATATTTGCTCGGTAACTTCAGGCTGAGACTCGGTCTGAATTTTTTCCTGTGACTCAGTTTGAACTTCTTCCTGTGACTCGGTTTGTGACTCGGTAACTATGCTCGGCTCGGTAGATATAGTTTCCTTATTGATAGTTGTGTCTGCCAATGTTTCAAGTTCAATGTAAACGAATCTTCTGTAGTTCTCAGGTTCCCTTTTGCTTTCTTCTTTAGTCTTTTCTGCAAACTCATCAAATTTTACATGTATACTTTCTATGACTTTGTGAGTAGATAAGTTCAAACATTTGTATGCCTTGCTTTTGCTAGAATATCCTAGGAATATTCCTTCATCACTTTTCACATCAAATTTATTTCTTTTGGATTCTTTTAAGATATAACACTTGCTACCAAATATTTTCATGTAACTTACATTGGGTTTATAGCCATACCATAATTCATAAGGAGTTTTGAATGTGTCTTTCTTCAATTGTACTCGGTTCAAGGTATGAACTGCAGTGCTGATAGCTTCCTTCTAGTACTTTATAGAGATGTTCTTTTCTATCATTAGAGTCCTTGCACAATCCATAATAGATCTGTTTCTTCTTTCTGCTATTCCATTCTGCTCAGGAGTTCTAGGAGCTGATACCTGTCTTTTGATTCCTCTTTCAATGCAAAAGTTGTTAAAATCATGGGAGATGAATTCACCACCTCTGTCTGATCTTAAGCATTTCAATCTTTTCCCTATTTCCTTTTCCACTCTTGCTAAGTACCATTTGAACTTTTCAAATGCTTCTGATTTTTCTCTTAAATACATAACAGTCATCATTCTAGAATAATCATCAACGAAAAGAATAAAGAATTTATCTCTAGCATAGCTTTGTATTCCAATAGGTCCACATAAATCAGTATGCACAATTTCCAAAATTTCTTTAGACTGATAGTTCTTACTCTTGAAACTAGTTTTACTCATTTTGCCAATCTGACAATTCTTACATAGACCAGTATCAGGTTTCTTCAAAGTAGGAATGCCTCTAACCTTCTTGAATTTGCTTATTTTTATCATGTTATCAAAATTCACATGACATAACCTTTTGTGCCATAGCCAACTTTCTTCTATTTGAGCAATAAAGCATGAATATTCACTGAGATCAAGATAAAATAAGTTACCTTTTGTTTGTTTGCCTAATCCAATGAGTTTTCCTTTTTCATCCAGCAGTCTTGCTTGACCATTCATGAATTCAACCTTGAAACTAGTGTTGATTAGCTATGCTACACTTAGAAGATTATGTTTTAGTCCTTCAACCCAATAAGCATTATCACATATGAGTTCTTTGGTTAATGAGATTCTTCCTTTTCCTTTTATACAACAAGGTTCATTGTTTCCAAATCTTACATTACCACTATCACAGTCTTCTAGATATTCAAATTTTGTCTTGTCACCAGTCATGTGGTGTGAACATCTGCTATCTATTATCCATATATCATCTTTGCTTATATGAGAAATAAGTGCCATCTTATCTTCATCATCATCAGATTCATCTTTTATAGCAATAAAGACAATTTCTTCTTCACTATCATCAGAATCTTTAGCCATAAAACATGTTTTCTTACCTTTATCCTTGAATGATTTGAAATTCTTTTTTCCATAGTACTTGTGACTTCTCTTTTCTTCCTTGACTTGCTTGTTTGGGCACCTAGCTATAATATGTCCAATTTCTTCACATGAAAAATAGATTAAAGGAGTTTTACCTTTATATTTACCTTTCCCTCTAGAGTACTTCTTTGCAAGTAATGCTTCTACAATTTCAAGATCACTATCAGAACTTTCTTCTGATACTTCTTCACTTTCTAACTGAACTTCTTTAATTTTCTTGTTCTTCTTTAGTGAAACCTTGGCCTCAAATGCTGATTCAATATTTTTGGAACTAGGAACATAGTTGTCATAGTTGTCTAATTCAAAGGCTGTCAATCTTCCAACTAAAGCATCCAAAGTTATATTGTGGTTTGTTTCACATCTTCTTTCTTGAATAGCTAATACTCTTATTGCATAGATAGGGAGTAATGTTCTGAGTACCTTACTTATAACAGTTTCATCTAAGATTGTTCCTCCAGAAGCTCTAATTGCACTTACACTTGCTTTGATTCTTTCAACATATTTTGCAATGTTTTCATCTTCCTTCATATTCATCTTGTCAAACTGTCCTCTTAGGCTTTCTGCTTTGGCTCTTTTCACATTTGCATCACCACCATATATTTTCTTCAATGCCATCCACATTTCATATGCAGTAGTGCATTCTTTAATATCATCAAATTCTTCATAGCTGAGAGCAGATGCAATGTCTATCATCATGGTGTTGTGAGTCTTTTTATCTGCAATGTCTTCAACAGTCAATGCGCCATTAGGAATTGTGTATTCTTTATCAATGTATTTGCATCCTGAATCACCAATGGAAGCCAGATGAAGTTGCATGAGACCTTGCCATGCTGAAAAGTTATCTCTGTTGAGCTTTGGAATTTCCCTCTTGTAAGACATCCTGATCTTTAGCTTAGGTCCTTGAAACCCTTCCTGCAAGCACCAAATGCTCTGATACCAATTGATGCAATATGGATGAAGTGACTAAGAGGGGGGGTGAATCAGTCAACCATAATACACTTCACAATTAATTCTTTCCAGATCCCTTAGGATATCTTAACAATGTTATCTGTTTTAGTACTTAGTAAATAGATTGCAGTAACTTTGAAGATGCAGAAAATATTAGCAAAATTATCTTTTAGATATTCATCAGCACTGGTGTATGATTAGGATAGCAATTAAGAACACAAGAGACACAAGATTTAATGTGGAAACCCAATATGGGAAAAACCACCAATGTATCTAGATACTGATTTTCACTTTTCTGAAGTGATGCCCGGTTAGAAGCCAACCCAGTAAAAGGTTACAAAATACACAATTAGGTGTGACCTTGTTAGAGGATTTAATCACCCTGCTAGGAGTGGCCTGGTAAGAGGTCTTGAAAACAATTCAATGGAATTGTCACCTTGTTAGAGGATATACAATATGGTTGTTAAACCAACTCAGTTAAGAGATTTAGAATTCACTGTTACAATGATAAGAAGGTAACAATAAAAAATGACCTGTATAATAATGCAACTGCCTTGCTGATTACAGATCTCTATTCTGCATATGTGTGATCCTTCCTGATCAAATAAATCTCTGCTGCACCTTAAGGATATCTGAACATCCTTCACAAATTCGCACACACCTTTCCTATCTTTTCTTCTGTAAATCTTCTGCTGTATTGCCTTGTTTATTTTTCACATTTGACCTTTTATTTATATGATTTTAGATTTGTCAAATCGACATTATTTAGTATAACAGTCGGCTGAATTAAGCAAACTCTATTTGCAAAAATCCTTCAAGGGCCGATAGTGCTCAGTGACCATAACTTTCTACAATCTTTCGGAGACCGAGGGAACTCGGTAAACACCGACAATCCTTTACCTTCGATAACTGACTGAACTCGGTAAACATTGAATTTCCTTTGATGACCGACTGAACTCGGTAAACACTGAATTTTGTTTGACGACCGACTGAACTCGGTAAATGCTAAATTTTCTTTGACGACTGACTGAACTCGGTAAATGCTAAATTTTCTTTGATAACCGAGTGGACTCGGTAGACACTGATTTTCTTTGATAACCGAGTGGACTCGGTAAGCACTAATATTCCTATCTGGCAGACCAACTGAGCTCGGTAGGAACTGATTGCTGCGGACTATGACATTGTGTGACATCAAAGACAATACATAATTTGAGTAGCAATTTCCTTCAAACAATTGTTTCCAACAATATATATATATATATATATATATATATATATATATATATATATATATATATATATATATATATATATATATATATATATATATATATATATATATATATACCAAATATCTTGTATGTACTATACAAAGAAAGGAAGTGAAAGATGAGATCATCTTGGCTCACATGGGCCATGAGCATAGCCAACTTTCAGAAGAATATGAATGAATGCATATATACATAAGTGGATGAACATAAATAATCAAGGTACCAGACATTGCCTGAAGTAATGAAGTGTTGACTCGGGGTTGAATCCAGTATGCTCTTGTATGATAAAGAACCTGCAAGGAAGAAAAAGATGGGGTTAGATCCAAACAATCTAAGTGTTTATAGCTGAACGTGGACCTCTAATCCAACCATAGACACAACATAGTCATTTCTCACAAAGTGAATTATGAAAATGAGTATGAATTCCCCAATTTGTGAATTCATAGTGAATCGACTTGTTGCCTCCTAATTAGTTGGGATGTTTGAATTACTCTCAGATTGGAGAGCCAACAACCATAGACCAAACTAAGATGGAGGATTTAAAAGCTTGAAAAGATTGAAATTGAAATTAATCTAAGATGAAGAGTGTAGATTTTTAAGCTAGAAATGAAGATGCAAAGTAATCTAAGAAAGAAACTACAGAATTACTCTAAGAAGCTTGAAAGAAATGTTAAAATTAAGCTACTAGAAAATAAGAAAAATAATTTAAAATGAGAATGCAATTATACTAGCAATCGAGATTAATCTAATTATGCAATAAAATCTTGAAAGCATGAAAATTCAAACTAAAATTGACTATAGTTTGGATACTCTAAAAATTGCCTCTTCATAATGAATAAAAGGAGCTCATAATATAGAAAAGCTAGGAGAGAGGATGAAGAGTTTCTTGAAAAGAAATGGTTGAATTTCATCTCCATGGTGAGACAAATATGAGGAATTATTTAATTAAAGAATGAATATTGCCACATGGGCACCATTTCAAGTAATTTGGATTTAATAAGTCCAAATAAAGATGTCCATTCAAATAACCAAATATTATTTAATTCCATGATGTGTATTAGCTAAAGGGGTGGAATTAATTTAATTTAAAGCACTTAGGACATTAAAATTAAATTAATTAATCATAGGGATTATTTAGCCAATAAATTTGAATATTTAGGAATTAAATATATTGTATAATTAATGTAAATTTAGGGTTTTTTGCATTTGACACCAAGTCAAATAAAGTCAACTAGGAGATAGAATTGCCTAGTACAATAGGACTTTGATGATGTAGAAATTCAAAGGAATGCACCAAAATTGATTAGAATTGTAAGGTAACAATTCTGGGGTACTACATTTTTCCCCTCTTTGAATTGGTGTGCGAGCAGCGTGTTCATTCAAAGAATAGCCTGATGTGAAAAATGATGAGCATTTCAGAAGTCAAGGTTAGATTGCTAAGACACCGATCAGATTGAGATGAAGAACCAACTTTAGAATGAAGCTTGTTTCTTTGAAGTCTAAGTTAGATTGAGAAGACAACGGTTGGATTACCACTTGAGAGAAAAGAGAAATCAAGGTTAGATCACCCCAATACCCGTTAATAGAATGATAACTGATGTAGATTTAGGACTATCTCCAGTACCAGGGTTAGATTTCTCCAATACAAAGCTTAGTCCTCTGAGACCCAAGTTAGATTGCCCAGATAATGGTCCAAAAGAGATTTCCAAAGTCATCTCCAGAATGAAACTTGACTCTTAGGAATTAGGGTTAGATTTCCCCAATACCTAATGAGATTTTGAGAACCATCTCCAGAACAAAGTTTGATTCTTGAGGATCTGAGTTAGATTTCTCAGATACCTAAAACATACATGACAAGATGCCCCAAGTGATGAGGACTTTTGATTCAAATCAGACTGATTCGAGAATTTATTCGAAAAAGATTTAATGATGCAATCATCCTATCCCCTCGGGAGTGAAATTGAAAGATGACACATTAAAAGATGACTAGTAGCAAAAGGTTACAAATAGAGATAAGATCGAAGATCCAGAGGAAAGTAGATCATATTAAGGAAGCATCGAGAGGATGCAAAAGCAATTTGGAGTGATTTGGAGGTCTTGATGACCAAGTTTGACCATGGTTGACCAAATTTGACTAGAGTTGACTTTTGATGAAAAAATTGAAGATCTCAAGAAAATGACAATCAAATAAGATTTGGCAATAAAAAAGATATCAGAAGAGCAACTGCACAAGCATCTGATCTTGAAGGTCCCAAAATTTTGAAATGCAATTTTGAGCTAGCTAGGAGTGTCATATTTCAATTTCGATCCCACAAATGGATTCAGAATGGTCGATTTAGCCAAGGGTGTATTTTTTGCATAAAATGGAGCACTTTTGAAAATTAGGTTAAAAGCTATATAAGGCTCGGAGGGGTCATTTTCAATTCATTATTCACTTTGTCTTCTAGTGATTTGAGAGCTTTGAGAAAGAGATGGAGGGTGTCCCAGTGAATACATGTCATTTTGATTGCTCTCGATGACACGGCTATCCACCAGAGTATGACGCACCTATAAGTAATCAATAAACCATCCTGTATTTCGAATTTTAATGCCTTATTAGGTGATTTAGATTAGATTTTACATGTTTTAGGGCTTAGTTCTTCAATCCTCATGTGAGGAAATAGTTTCCTTGCACTGGCCTCAATCATTCCTCATGTGAGAAAATAGTTTCCTCATGTAGGTAAGGGCATCTTTGCATCAGGCTCCTCCATGAGCTCGAGTGAGGTTCCTATCAATGTTGTGCGAGAATTCACCTCTAGTGATGAACCTTCGATCGAGATAAGATCCTATTTCGTGTGAAATGCTGGTGTAACTTTACATAGTTTTTGTCCAATTTTCCATAGAATCAGCCAATGAGAACATCCCAGAGTCATGTTTATTATAGATGTGTAGCCTTATTTACCATTATTGCTTTAAAACCATCATTTTGAGATACTAATCCAATGTCGTTGCTTGCATTGCAGGTTGACTTCCCAAATGTCACATTCTGGTCCCACCATCCGGTGATCACCACATTAGTATAGAGGTTGACCAATGTTGAGGGTTTCCACATTAATGGGCTAGGATTGACTTACCTATGTGATACACCCAACATTCAGGTAAATCATGGTCTTCTAGGTGCACTAGTCAAGGGTTTCCATTCGAAGATTAGTACATTCCACTTGTCGATGGGGGAGATGACAGTCACTCTCGACAACATATATTAGATACTGAGGATACCTTTCCACAATGCCCATGTTGAGTATGAGATCCAACTGAGAGCGAGTACACTGGCATTGAGGGCCATTTTTCAAGATGAGTTGGTCATGGGCTGAACCATCTCATGGGAGGACTTGATCAGTAGGTATGGAGCCAGGCATAGACTAGCAGTTGTCTTGGCTATATTCTTGAGCTATTACTTGGTTCAAAATCAAGGACAACATTGATTGAAGTGCGGTTCGGGTTGCATGTTGCAGTGGATGTTAGATAGACTAGCTACCAGATTTTGATGGGGTGAGTGCATGTTCACTCAGATGTACCATGAGATGCACAAGATTGTGTATCAAGGTGCATGGACCATGGCTGTAGGAGTGTTCATCTTATAGGTATGGACCTAGGAGCATCTCTCTCTATGTAGCCCTATCTTTCATGATAAACAATAGGCTTTAGAGCCATACATATATAGATATGCAGGTCCTATGACCTAGCCAGCACTGAGTAAGATAGATCAATGGCAGGGTCAGCTAGATGATATGGCAGCAGTCATATGGAGACCTTGGGTAGCTATAGAGCCATGGGATGATGTTTGACATGAGCTTTCACATATGTTTTTGTCATGTCCACTGATCGGATGCACCATTTCTATTATTGAGTGCTTCTTGGTTACATGAGTGAGGCATTTTGGGAGACAACATGACATCTCCCAGGAGTATGCTCGATTCATCGATGAGATGAAGAAGGGTTGGCATCCCAGGTTAGATCAGGGCAGATGTGCGATTAATGCATGAGTACCTCTGGCTCGATGGGACTACATGGTGGATGTTACCAATGTAGGTATGATGCCTGTATATAGAGATCACTTCTTGGCACACCCCTTCTTAAGATTCACAAATCATGTCAGCATGGGCTAGAAGGCACAGTAGCAGCCTACACAGCAATAGTAGGCATAACAATAGTAGGGAGAAGGAGAGTAGTGGCATGCACAATAGTAGGTTACCCAATAGTAGGTTGCACACCAAAAAAGAGTACTATTACCCAAAATTTCTTGATTCCACACAATTTTGGTCATAGGTTGAGCTTTATCCAGCAATTTCCATTAAACCATGTTGAACACCTTGAGAAATTTTCATGGTTCTGTGCCTTTTCCTCTAGTCTCTGGAAATTGATTCAAGCTCTCTAGTCTGATATAGCTATTTAATTTAAAAAGGTAATTGTTAAAGGCCAAAAACATTAGAAACCCTATGGTCTATTCTATTTTGTCATTACCTTTTTCAGCCACTTAAGTCTCCATTTTGCATGTGCACTTTATAAGCTAAAGTTAGTCGCGAGATCTCTAAAGCTTGAAAGAATATTCTTTTCTATCTCTTGATCCCATAACTTCCTTTTATCTCTTAATCTCCTGATCAGAAAGCATATTCCAATTCCATTTAGTGACTCATCAGTTTCTCTTTAGTCAGCCAAGCTCTTAATGAGACCCAAGGTTAGCAATTCTTCCAAAGATTTGGTGACTAAGTGTTTTCCCTAACTATAGCTATAACTCATGTGGGCCCTGAGTTAAGGATTTCCCTTCAGTCAGGAACTTGTGAGAGTTAACTGTGGTCAATCAAAAGTTCATGAGACTTTGAGATTCACTCAGTCGCGAGGTCACCAGATTTGATCATGGTCGAGAGGTGGTCCACTCAGGGTAAAGACAACAACAAATCATAAGGTGCCACGTGTCTCTGGTGGGTCCAAGCTTCATGGCTCAGTCTCTTAGTCACGTGAAGTAGACCAAATATTCCAATCCATTCATTGACAATGAGATTTGCCTTATTTAGGTGATCTTGGAATAGGAGTGGAATATTCTTTCCATCAGGTGACTTGGAGACTTAAGTGTTGTCGCTAGATCTCCAAATATTATTCAGCAATTCAGTGACTAAGGCTCAATCGAGTGATCTCATAATACATAAAGAATATTCTATGAAGTCTCAAGATCATGAGATTTATGTAGTTTGGTAATCGCTTAACATAAAGAGAATATTCCAAATGATTAGGTGACTTGGAGATCAAAGGCATAGTCACATGATCACTTGATTAAGGCAAAGGTTAAGACTAAGTTAGAAAGCCCTTAGTGAGGAAGTCTCATGATCAAACCCAAGGTTAGCAAAAGTTTACGGGACTTGAAATTTTATACAGCTGCCCAATCTCCAGATCTCCTGTGGTTAAGATAAGGTGGGCCACTTTAAGAGTAGTCAGCAGTTGTTAGAGATGACAAAGTCATCGAAAGAAAATGAAAGAGTGACAAGTGGTAGGCTGGGCCTAGATTTGTAGCTTAGTCAGGTGATCGCTCAATAAGGGGAGAATATTCTTTTCTATTATGAGATTGTGAGGTTCTCTTTAGTAGGGAAACCTCCTAATGAGAAGGAATATTATGAAGACATTAGGAGATAAGGAAACTACTTTCAGATTAGAGTTAGATCAATGCTTGTCATGTGATCGCTAGACAAGGCCAGTGTTAATAAAAAGGTCAAGAGATTCAGTGACTAAAGAGAAAATAGAACCTGAGGTGAATGCAAAGTTAAGGTTAAGATCAGATATGGTGCCCGTCTAAATTGAAGGATCCAATGACTATGTTTTAAAGATAGATCAAGTTTAAATATCATTCGGTGATGGATAAAAGCTTGGCACCACTTGTGACCATTTATATTTTTAAATTCAAATATCTGAGAAGTACTAGATTTGAATAGTTATGGTGAGCCCAACTTGCAGGGAGGTAGATGGATCTGCCGACCTTCTCAGAGGTAGTTATGGTGATGGAATTATGTGTAGGGATAGATATCTAATTCACCAAGATATTTAAAGGATGCATTTATGATCAGAAATGATAGAATTAGTGTTTGCTATTATTTTATGAAAAATCTATGTAACCCTAATTAGATATTTTTGCTCATGCCTGTGTTGAAAAAGATGTATATAATAGTTTTTTGGAGCTTTTAGAGCTCAGAGTTTACAATTGTAAAAGAGAGGTTTTCTTTCATAGGAGTTATCTAAGGCATTCTTTCTGCCCTCTAGCTTCTACAGTTTATAACCTTTCATTGGGGTTTAGATATTGCAAATGTATTTTGTGACATTCTTTTTGTCCTTATGCTTTCTTGTCTAAATTTTATCTTAATGAATTAAGTATATGTATGTTTTTAGTAATATCTTAGCATTCCTGATCCCTCTTTCTTTTGCAGTTCATGTGTATTCCTGCGGATGATTTGATTTGAGTGATCTTGTGGGTATACTTCACCCCCCTAACAATCTATCTCATTCCTATACCTAGTTGGAGAGATGAATGTTTGTTTGTAGGTTATAGATTGTTTCTAAATTCTTAGGAATGCTATTGTTTTTGAAATTATCTCTTTCCCTGAATAGCCTCTTTCTATTGCAAACCCTTCTATAAAATATTGATGCAAAACTATTTAGTGAGTTGTGATCTCCTAGACCTAAGTTCTTACACTAATTTCATCCTCTACTATAATTCATATCATCTTTCAGGTGTATCACCTAGTAGGATAGTTTTCTTTCAGTCATTTTCCTTTCATGCATTCCTCCTATCCCTTTTCCCTCAAGAGTTTACTTTCATGTCAAGAAGAGAAAATTAAGGTGATTATCCAAGAGGAACCAACCTAGAATCTGGAGGTCTCATCTCAATTAGCATAGGTCCCATAAGCTGGAGATGATTTCCATGTTAGACTAGGCTATCAAGACCAAGAGAGCTTGAACCAAGCATCCAAACTTAGTGTATAACATTTCTGGCACACCCAGTTGGACTAAAACGTTCAGATTTATGTTCAAGGTGCTCCTATAAGTTCAAAATCTCAGATTTAAAGACACCTCACCCTAGGCATAATATTTATGACACTGGAAAGAAGTTCATCTTTAAATATTATGCTATCCCTAATATACTAATTTCATTATACAAAATTTTAGAAATTTTTTTCTATCAAGTATATCTGGCGACTCCACTGATTCCATAGATTCAGGCTAACCTTGTTCAATGTTTATGAGAAAGATTGAGACTAGAAGCTCAAAGCCCATTGAATTTTTAGAGTTTCCCTTAAAAAGAAGCTACAAAGGTAGATCAACCCAGAGAACATCCCCTGCAAGGAGAGTATAGTCTACACCACCTAATACTTCAAAAAGGAGACCTTTTCCCTTTCATCTGAGAAGAAGAGAAAGATCTCTAACTAGAGATCTAGAAGAAGATTCAAATCTAGCATCAAGTCCAACTCATTTAGTTTCTATTTAGCAAATTTCAGCTCCTATAATGGCTAGGAAGTTTGCCTTTGCACCCTTCAACCAGGGAAGTCCATTGAACTTCACTCAACATCATGATGTGCCCTTGGTGGCACTAAAGAATCTACCTAACTTCATAGGTGAAGGAAAAACTACAGCTTTTGAACATATTAGAGATGTGACTACTATCTGCAGCATACATAATATAACTCAAGAAGATGTGGCCACTAAGTTATTAGTAGCCTCCCTCAAGGGTAAGGCTCTTGAATGGCTTAGAACTTTAGTTTTTGGTTACATTACTTCATGGGATGGATTAGGAGATGCATTGAGTAAACACTTTGAAGATAAATTAGACAACTTATCTTTGGTTGAGTAGTTGACAACCATTAAAAGAGACCCTCAAGAACAAATGATAGATTATAACAATAGATTCCTCAAGACATGGAATAGAATTCTAGTCTCGATGAGGCCATCAGCTGATCATGCTTTCCTATACTTCTTGAAAATTTTAAATAGTTAGATCTCTGTCATGATCTAATCTATGGGTGGTACCTTTTTACCCCAAGCTTTTGACATAGTTGTAAGAGCTGAAAATTGTTTGATCCAAGCAGACATGATAGGAAGATAGGCACCCATGCCCATCTTCCCTAGCCTTAGCCTATTACACCTCTACAAATACCTCCTTTCACCCTATTCCCACCATATTAGCACCTCAGGCTAGTACTAGTGGTGAGGAGTTAAAGGCAAGTTTCTCTTAAGAACTACAAGAGATGAAGAATAGTCAGCAAAATAGTTAGCAAGAAATGACAAATTTGTTGCAGACTTTAACTAAAGAGGTTACAAACCTAAAGAAGTAAGGGAAAGGAATCAGAGCCCCCTTTCAGCCATAAGGCCAAGGTCCTAATCAACAATATCAGAATCAACGACACCCTTATTAGAAAAATAGGCCACCATACCAAGGAGGTTATCAAGGAGCTTACCAAAAGCAAAATTTTAATCAAAGACCATTTGATCCATACAACCCTTCACCTCTTAATTATACAAATCAAGTTAGGTACATGGTCCCTAGCCAAAACAATCTAGCTTTGGACAATGAATGGTGCTTTCCTTGTAATCAGCCTCACAATTAGGCTACATGTTCAAATGGATGGATGAACCAAGCTCTAATGGTTCAGAATGCCTCACATGCCCAATCAAAGGCCTCTTCTAGTTGATCAATTCCTTAGCAAGAAGCACAGGATAATGAGATTGCTCCTTTCAATTGGGAGTGTAAAGACTTCAATGGAGTCAATGGTGAATCTTCCATTGCTACCAACACAAGGTCAAAGAGAAGAGCTCAAGACATGGAGTGAGCAGATTCTAGGACTAAATCTACTACATCTATAGAATGACTACAGCTAGCTGCTCCTATCATATTTAAGAAGGCTCCTGTCATTACAAGAAAAGAAGGATAGAATCTCAAAGAAGTGGAGCCCATCATAGTAAAAACACAACAAAGAGTACATACTGTGACACCTTTCAACATTGTAGACAACATGAAGAAGTTGAATGTTACTATGTCTATGTGGGACTCTTTGGCTATTCCAGGACAACCTGAGATTTTGAAGAAAGCCATGATTGAAGTAACAACTCCTCAGCCTACAAAAGAGACTACAAAGCTAGTGTTGGTCAACACTGATCAAGAAAAGGAGGCTCCAAGTTGCAACTCCAAAGCCAATACCATTCAAGGTAGGAACTCAAAACCCCCTCCCTTTTATGTATCTTTAATTATTGGAAAATCCTTAGTACATAATTATATGGTAGATAGTGGAGCTACTAGTATTGTAATGCCCAAAAGGGTGGCTAACCAATTAGGACTAAAATATGAACCCCTCCAAAAGAAGGTTACACAACTTGATGGATCCTCAGTTAACATGATAGGTGTAGCCAAGGATACCAGTTTGATCCTCCATGCAAATCCTAATTTCACCATCCTACTTGATATATATATCATAGATCTCCCTACCTTATTTGCCATATGTCTATCAAGGGAGTTTACAGCCAAAATAGGAGGCTACCTTTCTTCTGACTGGTCTCACATGCTCTTCCACACAAGATATGGTACCAAGGTCACCATCAAATCTGAATCATTAGCAGCTCACCATATAGAACCATATGTATCCAACATGATCAATGCAAGTTGCCTTGCATTTGAGAGCAATGACTTCCCAATAATCAAAGAAGTAAACACTAAGATAGAAAATATCCCTGATATTTAACTAGATGAACTAGAATCAGAAAAGGCTTCAGAGGCCCAAGAAAATGTTATTTGGGATGCTCATTTGGGAAGCTATTTGATACAAGAGAGTAGATCTATAGAGCCAAACCTTCTCAAAGAGGACACTGATTCAGAGGATTAGAGGAACCAGATTTGGGAATTGTTTTTTGATGGAGCTAGATACATACATGGTTTTGGTGGTGGTGCTATGCTAGTATCCCCAAAAGGAGAAAGATACTATACAACTTTCAGATTCAGTTTCTCCTACACTAGCAACACTATAGAGTATGAAAGTCTAGTGAATGGATTGGAGTGGGCTAGGAAGAGAGGGCTCAAAGCCCTAAAAGTTTATGGTGATAGTGAGTTAGTAGTCAGCCAAGTGAGAGAGATAAGTGCAACCAAAAATGACACCATGAAAACATACAAACATAGAGTTTGGGATGCAATTGAAGACTTCTGTTCTTTCAATATTGTTTCCATTCCTAGGAAGCTAAACCAAAATGCAAATAGATTAGTTGTTGTTGGATCTCAGTATGATCTCAGTAAAGAAGAGACCGAATAGCATATCAAAGTAATTGTCAGACCTTCTATCCCTAATAATGATATTAATTGGCAAGTGTTTGACAATGATGAGAAAATTCTGCAATTCTTGTTTGAAGAAGATGTTTTCTCAAAACATAACCAAGATAGATTATTGTAGAACTATGGTGACCAAGTGATACAACTTAAGTCTAATAATATGCCTAGAGGTCTTGTCACCTTAGAAATTCTCTTCAACAAGGATGATCAAGTTAAGAAGAAAAAAGCTAGCTTGGTAGTTCAGCAAGAACACTGTGTTGAATTAGAGTTGGAACCAGGTAAAAGCTTACAATTTGGAAAAGTAAATACTGATTTAGAAAAGCATGCTTACACCCAATTGTTTAAAGAATTCAATGATGTATTTGCATGGCAATATGGTTTTAATCCATCCCTTGCTCAGCACACTATTGAACTAGAGCCTGATGCCAAACCAGTAAGGCAAAAACAAAGGCATGTTAATCCCAAGCTTGAGCCACTTATGCATAGAGAAGTGCTCAAATTGATAAGAAGTGGTATCATCTACCCCATTAAACATACCAGTTGGGTTTCCAACCATGTTCCTGTTAGGAAGAAGAATGGGGAGTTGAGGTTATGTGTTGACTTCAAAGATCTTAACAAGGCTTCTTTAAAAGACCGCCATCCATTACCCTGTATGGAAAAAATCTTACAATGCATCTCTGGATCTGAGAGATTTTCATTATTGGATGGCTATTCAAGATACAATTAGATCTTAATTAATGTGGAGGACCAATACAAGACTACATTTACAACCAAGTGGGGAACCATGGCTTATCAAAAGATGCCCTTTGGTTTGTCAAATGTAGGTGCTACTTTTCAAAAGGCAATGGATATGGCCTTTAAAAGCCTCATGTACAAGTTTTTACTAGTCTACTTAGATGACATAACTATCTATTCTAAACATGGAGCAAATCATATCAAACATCTAAGGAAGATCTTTGAAAGGTGTAGAGAGTTTGGGATATCTCTTCATCCCAAGAAATGTGGGTTTGTAGTTCATGAGGGGAAATTGTTAGGATATATAGTGTCCAAAGAAGGAATCACAGTAGACCCTAAAAGGATTGTAGCCATCCTAGAGCTACCCTTGCCATATCATAAGAAAAGCCTTCAATCTTTCATAGGAAGGATTAATTTTGTTAGGCATTTCTTGCCTAATATTGTAGATTTACTGAAGCCTTTGATAGCCATGTAAAAGAAGAGCTTATTCTTCTACTAGACTAAAGAAAGGAAAGCCAATTTCAAAGCTATCAAAGAAGCCTTGATAGAAGCTCCTACTCTATTAAACCCAAATTTTAGTAAGGATTTTTTCCTTTATACTTATGGAGGTCTTGAGGCTATATCTACAATGTTGATTCAAGAAAATTCAGATGGATTGGAGTAGCCTATTGCTTTCTTCAGCAAAGTTTTAGAAGAGTATGAACAAAGATACTCTTTTCTAGAAAAACATGTACTTACTGTGGTGAAAAGTCTTAAAAAGTTTAGATATCTATTGACCCATAGCAAGGTACACTTGAAGGTTACTCATCCAAGTGTCAAAGAATTTTTTCTTTCCAAGGACCTAAATGAGAAAAGAGTTGGTTGGATTACCAAAGTGATGGAGTATGACATTGATATCCAAACCACCAAGCTAGTTAAATTAAGAGCTATTTGTGAGCATTTGGAAAATTTTAGATATCTATTGACCCATAGCAAGGTACACTTGAAGGTTACTCATCCAAGTGTCAAAGAATTTTTTCTTTCCAAGGACCTAAATGAGAAAAGAGTTGGTTGGATTACCAAAGTGATGGAGTATGACATTGATATCCAAACCACCAAGCTAGTTAAATTAAGAGGTATTTGTGAGCATTTGGAAGAGGATGAAAGTTTAAAGAAATCAGAGAAAATAGATGCATCTCTGGTTGTGCATTCTATAGAAGAACATGCCAAGGTAGTACGTTGGTTGCCTAACATGATTCATTACTTGAAGACAGGACAATGTCCTACAGACTTAGATTTAGTAAGAAGAAGATATTATAGATTACAATCTATTCCCTTTGTGCTAATAGATGAAGTTCCTTTTAGAAAGGATCACGATGGTGTCCTTTTGAGATGTATTGATTTAAAGGAGATAGCTGTTATCCTATTTGAATTTCATGATGGACCTTCTGGAGGTCATTTTTCTCCTAGGACTACCGCTTTTAAAATCATGAGGGCCAGATACTATTGACCATCTATCTTCAAGGATAGTCATGATTATGTGAGAAAATGCATCAAATGTGCCATGTTTGCAGGAAAAGAAAGGCTTGCAACTATGCCCCTTCAGTCAATCAGAATAGAACAACCTTTCATGAGATGGGGCATAGACTTTATTGGCATGATTAATCCTCCATCTAGTGTAGGCCAAAACTAGATAATCACCACAATAGATTATTTCACTAGATGGATAGAGGTAGTTGCCTTGAAAGAATAAAATGAGAGTGTTGTCTTGAGTTTTTATGATGATATAATTCATAAATTCAGCACTCTAGACTCCATAATATCAGATAATGATTGGCATTCATAGGCCTTAAAGTTTCAGAATGGGCAATCAGAAATGGCATTTATCTAAATACAAGTTCAAATTACTACCCTCAGGGTAATGGTTTGGCATAATCAACTAACAAGAACTTGATTAGGATAATCAAGAAAAACCCTACAGGATAACCAAAGAGATTGGCATACTAAATTGAAATCTGCCTTATGGTTAGATAGGATAACCCCAAAGAAGATCATTGGGAATTCTCCTTATGTGTTAGTATATGGCAAAGAAGCTAAGCTATCCATTTAAACTAAATTGATAGCTTTGGACTTGGCCACTCAATATGTCCTATTTAAAGAAGGAGATCCCTTACAAATTAGGTATGCTTAGCTCATAGAGTTAGAAGAACTGAGAGATAAATCCATGAAAGATATGGAGTTCCATCAGGAAAAAACAAAGAAAAGTTTTAATAAAAGAGCCAGGGCTAGAAATTTCAAGATGGGAGATATAGTCCTCAAGTGGGATGAGTTTAGATCAAAGCCTGGTAGACATACAAAGTTTGACTCCTTCTGGGGTGGACCATTTGTTATTACAAAATGCAAGGGGCCTAATGCTTTTTAGCTATCAACTCTTGAAGGAGATGTCTTGCGTATATTAGTGAATGAATTCCACTTGAAGCCTTGTTTCGAGGTCAATCCTTCCTTGTAAATCTCTATAAATATGTTTCCCTATTTTTTTGTCCCTGCTTTCTAGGTTAGTTTTTCCTACTTTTCAAGAAGTGCTCATGCACATTTTTGTTCCTCCCAGTTCTAGGTCTGTCTCTCTATTAGAGGTTTTCTATGTTTAGAAGATGACTCCATGCATAATGAATTGTTTAAAGGCCACTGATCTAATGTCTAGTAGGCTGACATCTAGTAGAAATAGCCAAAATGTTATCCAAAATTTCTTGATTCCACACAATTTTGGTCACAGGTTGAGCTTTATCTAGCAATTTCCATTAAACCATGTTGAACACCTTGAGAAATTTTCATGGTTTTGTGCCTTTTCCTCTGGTCTCTACAAATTGATTCAAGCTCTCTAGTCTGATAGAGGCATTTAATTTAAAAATGAGACCATTAGAGGCAAAAAACCCTAGAAACCCTAAGGTTTATTCTATTTTGTCATTACCTTTTTCGGCCACTTAAGTTTCCATTTTGCATGTGTGCTTGATAAGCTAAAGCTAGTCACGAGATCTCTAAAGCTTGAAAGAATATTTTTTTCTATCTCTCGATCTCACGACTTCCTTTTATCTCTTAGTCTCCCAATCAGAAAGCATATTCCATTTCCATTCAGTGACTCAGTGATTTCTCTTTAGTCAAGCAATCTCTTAATGAAACCCAAGGTCAGCAATTCTTCCAGAGATCTGGTGACTAACTATTTTCCCTAACTACAACTATAACTCATGTGGGCCCTGAGTTAAGGATTTCCCTTCAGTCAAAAAGTCACAAGAGTTAACTATGGTCAGTCAAAAGTTCATGAGACTTTGAGATTCAATCAGTCGCGAAGTCGCCAGATTTGATCATGGTCGAGAGGTGGTCTACTCAGGGTAAAGACAACAACAAATCATAAGGTGCCACATGTTTTTGGTAGGCCCAGGATTCATGGCTCAGTCTCTTAGTCATGTGAAGCAAAGTGAATATTCCAATCTATTCTACGATAATGAGATTTGCCTTAGTCAGGTGATCTTGGAATAGGAGTGGAATATTCTTTCCATTGGGTGACTTCGAGACTTAAGTGTTGTCGCTAGATCTCCAAATATTACTCGGCAATTCAGTGACTAAGGCTCAGTTGAGTGATGTCTTAATGTACAAAGAATAATCTATGAAGTCATGAGATCATGATATTTATGCAATCAGGTAATCACTAAGCACAAAGAGAATATTCCAAATGATTAGGCAACTTGGAGATCAAAGGCATAGTCATGTGATCACTTGATTAAGGAAAAGGTTAAGGTTGAGTTAGAAAGCCCTTAGTCGGGAAGTCTCATGATCAAACCCAAGGTTAGAAAAAGTTCACGAGACTTAAAATTTTATAGAGTTACCCAATCTCCATATCTCCTACCATTAAGATAAGTTGGGCCAATTTCATCATGGTCAACGGTTGTTAGAGCTGACAAAACCATCGAAAGAAAATGAAAGAGTGACAAGTGGCAGGATGGGCCCAACTTTGTATCTTAGTTGGGTGATCACTCAATTAGGGGAGAGTATTCTTTTCTATTCTATGACTATGAGGTTCTCTTCAATCGGGCAACCTCCTAATGAGAAGGAATATTCTGAAGACATCAGGAGATAAAGTGACTACCATTGGATCAGAGTCAGATCAATGCTTGTCATGTGATTGCTAGACAAGGCCAAGGTTAATAAAAAGGTCAGGAGATTTAGCAACTAAAGGGAAAAGAGAACCTAAGGTGAATCCAGAGTTAAGGTTAAGATCAGATATGGTGCCCATTTAAATTGAAGGATCCAACGGCTATGTTTTAAAGATAGATCAAGTTTACATATCAGTTGCTCATGGATAAAAGCTTGGCACCACCTATGACCATTTATATTTTTAAATTCAAATCTCTGAGCAGTACCAGATTTGAATAGTTATGGTGAGCATAACTTGTAGGGAGGTAGATGGATCCACTAACCTTCTCAGAGGTAGTTATGGTGATGGAATTGTGTGGAAGGATAGATATCTGATTGACCAAGATATTTCAAGGATGCATTTATGATCAGAAATGATAGAATTAGGGTTTTCTATTATTCTATGAAAAATCTATGTAACCCTAATTAGATATTTTTGCTCCTACCTATGTGTAAAAAGGAGATGTATATAATATTTTTTTGGAGCTTTTAGAGCTCAGAGTTTACAATTGTAAAATAGAGGTTTTCTTTCTTAGGAGTTATCCAAGGAATTCTTTTTTCCCTCTAGCTTCTGCAATTTGTAACCTTTCATTGGGGTTTAGATATTGCAAAGGTGTTTTGTGACATTCTTTCTGTCCTTATTCTTTCTTCTCTAAATTTTCTCTTAACGGATTAAGTATATGTATGTTTTTAGTAATATCTTAGGGTTCCTGATCCCTCTTTCTTTTTGCAATTCATGTGTATTCCTATGGATGATTTGATTTGAATGATCTTGTGGGTATACTTCAACCCCCTAACAATCTGTCTCATTCCTATACCTAGTTGTAGTGGTGAATGTTTGTTTGCAAGTTATAGATTGTGTCTAAATTCTTAGGAATGCTATTGTTTGTGAAATTTTCTCTTTCCTTGAATAGCCTCTTTCTATTGGAGACCCTTCTATGAAATATTGATGCAAACCTATTCAGTGAGTTGTGATCTCCTAGACCTAAGTTCATGCGCTAATTTCATCCTCTATACTATAATTCATATCATCTTTTTGGTGTATCACCTAGTAGGATAGTTGTCTTTCAGTCATTTCCCTTTCATGCATTCCTCCAATCCCTTTTCCCTCAAGAGTTTACTTTCATGTCAAGAAGATAAAATTAAGGAGATTATCCAAGAGGAACAAGCCTAGAATCCAAGTGTCTCATCTCAGATAGCATAGGTCCCACAACTTGGAGATGATTCCCATGTTATACTAGGTTATCAAGACCAAGAGAGCTTGAACCAAGGGTGAAAACTTAGTGTATAACAAGTACCACAGTAGCAAGCATAGGAGCAGCCTACTTAGTAGAAACAATAGAGGGTCTTGAGACTGAGGAGTGGGTAGACTCCCATCCCTCCTAGGATGATGGGTTTAGATGTAGGTGCTGGTAGTAGTGGGACCCAGTAGAGGTCCACAAGATAGAGGACATGGGATACATCTCAGCAGCCACCTCTTGACAAGGGGGCACAAGGTGAGGATATCGATATGTAGGATTAGGCCACATAGGAGCCACCTCAGGTGACACAACTACAAGAGGCTCTCAGGAAGAGCTGAGAGAGGATCCGACGGGTGTAGTAGGAGTGGGATGACTTCCACATCGAGGTCATCATATAGGAGACCCATGTATCAGAGTGAGATCAAGATATCAAAGGGCTCTAGGAGGTGCTAGCTAGAGCACAACAGGAGGTGAGATATGAGGCTGTGTAGTCATCCTACTCTTATGCAGCATATGTCAGAGTAGTGCAAGATCTATTAGAGCAGGTGCCTTCATTCTCTAAGTATGCTAGGGCTTGAGCTATTCCATAGGGTCCACCTCCATAGAGACATATTCCTCCACCTCAGGGACCACCACAGCAGGCTCCTCCACCTCCTCTAGGTGGCATCAGATCATGATGTATATTGTAGACCATTGTTTTTGATACTCTGCTTGAGTAGCACCATTTTGTACACTAACATTTGATTGATATATGAGCTCAATTTTTTTGCATTGTTGTACTTGTGTACATATTTCTTGAGATATTGATGTTTATGAGATGTTTCCTATATGTTTAGATGTATGGATTAGATATGAGATGCACATGATGTTTTTATGAATATGCAAATGAATATGCACATATTTTTATTTTATATGTATATGCAATGTGAAATGCAATGATAGATGGTCGATAAATGAATGCAATGTATGATTATATTTATGCTTATAATGAATGCACATGCAAATGAATATGTAGATGTAATATGTATGCATATGGATTTTATGGATGTGAATGGAAATTTAATATACATGCAATGTATATGGTGCTAATCATCTCATGCAAGATTTTGTAATATATGATAGGTACTAACCAAAAGAATGTTGGAAGATCAAGAATGATCTTCAGACACTTGTACAGCCAACACAAACCTGGGACAAAAGATGAGAACCTTCGATGAATAGATCCAGAAGAAGACAATCAAGAGAGCACCAAAACACTATCTCAATGCAAGCCTAGAATGAAAATGCAAGCCTAAGCTAGACACAACTCTAGGAATTGGTTGTTGGACTCATTTTATTATCATCATAAATTTTTTTTAGCAACAGATGGTTGTAGGATGCCATACAATCCTCAATGACATTGAAATCATGAGAATATGAATATGACATTAGTCTTTCATTTATCAGAATGAGGTGTAAGCATTAAGGGACAAGAAGCTAGAATGACCTAAACACCTATTCCTTTTGATTTAGTAAGTTAACATAAGTATTAAAGCATAGTTTCTAGAATGACCTTAATGTTGCTTGCATACAGACATGCCAAACACATAGGAGTTTCTTCATTTTTCTAGGTGAAAAATAAGCATATCAAGGTGCTCACAATGACCATTATGTTCACTTCATAGGATGAGTGTTTGCAATTTCACTTGTACCAGAAAGAAGTCACTTAAACAGACAAGGAGAAGAACTAACCTCACCAAAGTTTCCATATAAAAGGAGTTGAGGTACACATGGCTACCCAACATGAGATGAAGGCTCTTACAAATGGACACCCCTCTTATGTGAATTCTTTGGATCATTGGAACTAAACCAACAAATAGAAAGAAAAGGAAAGACCATGCCCCCATTCTTTTCTTCTCTCATTCAACAAAGATGTCTTAGAGTTGCTCGAAGAGGAATGATGAAGAAAAAAGACAAACATACTAAAGAAAAATTCAGCATGCTTCAAAGAGTTACAAATCTAATTGTAGTTTCAATTTTAGCCGATTGACATCGAATCAGAAGTATACAAAATGAGAAGTATCAATAGGATGGACATAGTAGGCAGACACAGCAAGAACCACTGGTGACTGTTGCAAGAGATGGAGTCCCAAGGAGAAATTAGAGTACTAATAAAGTATCAGTAGGCAAACGCAGTGAGAACCACTAGTGACTGATTCAAGTGATCCTGAAGGAGAGAGATCTGAGAGTGAATGAAACATCAATAGGAAGACATAGTGAGAACCACTAGTTACTGATGTACAAGGGATCCTCAATGATAGAGATCCAAGTGATGACTAGGTATCAGTAGGCAGGCATAGTGAGAACCACTGGTGACCAATACACAAGAGATCCTCAATGAGAGAAATCTCAAAAGTAGCCAAGCATTATTAGGTAGACACACTGAGAACCACTAGTGACTGATGCAAGAAAATCCTTCAAAAGTGAAAGCATAATACTCCTGAGACCACGAAGGTGCCCCGAAGTGTGACCAGTTTCAATCCATGTAGAGTCAAGAAAAATCTAGAAGATAAATTAAAGAAAGTGCATGAGCTAGCAAACTAAACCAAGAAAGAAAACTAAAGAAGGAAAGAAAGATCCAAGTCGTGTCGCAATATGTATAGCATTGGGGAATAAGAGACACATGTTTATCAGGTTTTCACCATATTGGCATAGATCCTATTTTTTCTACCATGATGCTTATTTATGAGGTGTTCATCAATGGCACATTTTTTCTTTTTCAATTTTTTTGTACTTTTCTCTTTTTTTTTTCTTTTTTTTCTTTTTTTTTGATCTTTTGATCTTTTTTTTTAATTTTCACTTTTTTTTGTATTTTTAAAACTTTCATTTTTTTAAAAATTATTATCAAGGCACCTATTTACTAGGTTTTCACTAGGATAATAGATACATCAAAGCACCTGTTTACTAGGTTTTCACTAAGATTATCATTTTTTAGGACATTCTGCAATTTTTAGGATTTTTTTAGAATAGAGTATGTACAAGAGCATGTGGAGAATGTCTCAGCTATAGAATCTTTTTAGGTGTAGAGCATTGATTGGATCTTTGAGTTTTTCTCCCTCAATAGTAGATAGTTCATAAGCACTAGACCCAAATGTTGTACTGATAACATATAGACCAAGCCAGTTTGGTTCAAATTTTCCTTTCTATATCCACTATTGTTGATTCTTGGGGTTTTCTCTTAGGACAAGATTACCCACTTGGAACTCCCTTGGTCTGACTTTCTTGTTGTAGCTCTTAGACATTCTTTTATGGTATTCTCTTAGATGATCAAATGTCACTTGCCGATGTTCACCCACTAACTCTAGCTCTTGAATCTGAGATATTCTAATGTCTTCATCAGTAATGATTTTCTTCAAAGAGACTCACAATGTAGGAATCTCGACCTCAATCAGAAAAATAGCATCCACACTATAGACTAAGGCAAAGGGTGTGGCTCCTGTTGGAGTTTGAATGCTTGTTATGTAGGCCCATAAAGTCAGATTAATCTGGAGGTGCCAATCTCTACCAGATTTGTGAACTATTATGTTCAAGATCTTGAGAATTGTCTTATTAGAAGCTTCTTCCTATCCATTACCCTGGGGATAATAGATCGAGGACCAATGCTAAATAATTTTGAACTTAGTACATAACTCCTTTAGATCCTTGTTCTTGAATTTCCCCCCCATTGTTAGTGATTATTAAGGAGGGTACACCATATCTACAAATGATGTAATTCAATATAAACCTTGCTACAGATTTGCCACCATCTATAGTTAGAGGCATTGCCTCAACCCACGTAGTAAAATAGTCTATAGTAGTAATGATGAATTTGTGTCCTCTTGAGGAAGACAGATGTATCTGACCCACCAAGTCAAAGGCCCATTGCTAAAATGACCAAAAATTGATGAATGGAATGAGCTCCTTGGCAGGAGTGTGGATCAAATTTGCATGTAATTGGCACTTCTTACAAGACTTGGCATATTGTATAGCATCTTTTTATATTTTTGGCTAGTAGAAACCTACTCTAATAAGTTTACAAGCTAGTGTTAGACCACTTGAATGAGAACCATAGATACCTTCATGCACCTTAGCTAATGCATGTTTGGACTCATCGGGCTCTACACACCTAAGGAGGGTAATATCAAGACCTCATCTATACAAGTCATTAGCTACTATGACATATCATGAAGCATTGTAGATTAGGTGGCATTTTTCATTCCTGGTATAAGTGTCTGGGATAATTTGCCCCTAGAGGTAGGAGTAAATATGATGGTAGTGAGATGAATCATGTCCAATGACTGAACAAATCATCTTGGAGTCAAGGGTATTATAGGCTAGGCAATGTAATGTCTCCACCAATAATTCATGTCTAAAGTCATTTTTTGGCATTTGTAGCATGGAGGCAAGATTTTCCATGGCATCAGCTACTTTATTATCTGCTCTTGGAATCTACTGGAAATAAATGTGTGCAAAGTACTTTTTTAGATAATCAACCATTCATTTATAAGGCACTAGCTTTTCATGCTTTATTTGATATTTCATTGAATTGATTGATGACCAACTAGGAGTCTCCAAAGACCTTAAGCTCATCCAAACTCCATTCTATGGCTATCTTCATACAATTGATTAAAGCTTCATATTCAGTGATGTTATTTGTGCAAGGGAACAACATCTTGTAAGCCTTTGGTAAAGAGTATCTCTGTGGTGTGACAAACAATATTCTAGCACCTGATCCTTGCTGGGTAAATGAGCCATCAAAGAAGATATTCCATGTTTGATGTGTAAGAAGCATTATAGGCTCAACTAGAAATTCAATTTTCAATTGTTCACAAGTACATTTGACCTAGTTTTTCTACCAAAATTTTTGACAATCAAATAAAAAAGTTTTGGTTGTTGGATTATAGAAGGAAAATTTCCATTTTTTTTAATCCATGCCCATGTATGTTAAAAAAATTTCCAATACTCTGTAGGCTGAAATTTTGACAAACACGGGCATAACTTAAAAAAAAGATTTCATTTCTCATTTCATTTTTATGTGGCATGACAAATTAGAAGGGTTGCAACACCTGAAGGAGGACTTCCTGTAAGCTAGATTTCCATCTTCAAAGAAGGTATGGTTATTGACTACGTTTGTTAAACTTCATAGCTTCAGTCTTATATGCCATTTTTTGTTTCAGGCTCAGGGTTTCAATATTTTTAATCCAAGATTAGTTTACCACTAATCTTATATTTATTTTCTTCACTCATTTTTGTGAAGTGTTTTGTGCCTCTGGGTTATCCCGAACAATAAGGCAATCATAAAGAGCTTTGTGCACCTAAAAAACATATTGCCTCAATGCCACTATTGTTCACATGATTTATTGAAGGTATTTTATAGATTAAAAGGACTAAATATGACTTTTTGGGGGGATTTCCCATGTTTTCAGGGTTTAGGTTTTAGAGGGCCTATCTCCTTAGTTTCGAATTAGGGGCATGTCTCTTATCACATACTCCTTGGACTCATGCATGTCCTTGTTAATTTGGTAACCTAGACTTCTGTAATCAAATATCATTTTTTTATACTTTTGGTTTGCTTAGTCAATCCAATTCCAACTAATGCTACCATGATATATCTGCAGTGTTTTTATTTCTCCCTTTTTTAATACACTTTGTGCAAATTATGGCTCTTCTCATATATTTATCATATTATATATAAATTGTGAATAGATAACCTAGTTTCAGGCCCATAATTAGACACAATTGATTTTCCCTGCAAGATTCCCTCTTTCTATGGTTGCACTAGGTCCCCTTAATGTAGCCACTACTTATATGCCATTGGTCATTCTTCAATAGGCATGCAACTACATATCCACTCTACGTACAAGAGATCTTCCATTTCTTGAGAGCTTATGTTTTCATGTTCATCTGTACCAGGGGTCATTTTAGCTTTTCCCTCATGGTACTTTTTCACCACTAGTCACCTATGAGTTGTAGCAGCCCCTTGCTCTCTATAAAATCTAGGATTTTTATTGTCATCCATGTAACCTCATTCCTTGTCTCCTCGTCTCTGCATTTGTGTCCCCTTGTCTAGAAGCTAGGAGAAATGGTTGAAAGTCTATCTTCACATCAGGTTGATGGTTATAACATAATTATTGAAGTCATAGGCATTACTATTGAAATGTCTCTTTTATAATTTGATCATTGAATTTGAGTATATGCCTTTGCAACTAGTCATGCCTTGTATTGACATAGAAGTCAATGATCCACGTAGAAGTCATGGAATCTTGAATGATGCATCAAAATCTATGGAACAATCATACATCTTTGTTGCCTATAACAATCTCCATGACTTCTAAATTTCTAATCATGTGGTGTCTTTGTTCCTGATAGCATTAAGTCCTTATGATAGTTCCTTGACTATTCCAAAACATCCTGATGACATCAATGTATAGTCTTCACTGATAACACTGTAACTTCATTACATTCTTTGTCATTTTAGTACTTCAAGAAAAAGGAATCTCTTTGACCTTTTGAAATGTCTACTTAACATTCTTCTAAAATAGTGCATTTGTGGTGAAATCAATAAAAAATCCTCGAAAGTATAAGATGTCTAGTCTTCTGGAGTCCAAAATCATTATTTCTAAGCCTTACCCATACTTTATAATAATGGATATAAAATTGCCTCTCCTCATAGTTATTGATTTCACATCTTGAGCACATCTTGACCACTACTACTAGATATTGGATGATCTCTTTCACTAAGACTCAATCATAGTGTTTTCCTATTCTCTTATTCATCATAGTGAGGTCCTTTCATGACTTACCTCAAAACCATGAATAATCCCTTGAAGACAACAGATGCAATATCTTAAAGAAAAGCATAACACTAAACAACTGATGCCTCTATCAGAAGTGTGAATATATGTTTCAACATAGTGAATTCAAGACCATTGATGGGAGAAGTAATAAATCATTAGACCATGCATTGTTAGTTAATATCCATTCTAGATGCACACAACATGAAGTCATGATGGTAAAACCCTTTTTCCAAATGCATAACCTCTCATGGTTCCTTGAATGCAAGATAATGAAAACATAAATGTATTGTGGAGTAATCTAGACAACACATTTATCTCTATAATAAAATATGATTCAATTTAACATTTTTCATGTTAGTTTTTATTTGCTAATTTCTTCAGATCAAGCCTATACGTTCCAAGCAAGGAAGAGGTTGTGATCAAGGATACACACCTCATCCATATAGACCTACATTTTCATTGTAACACTTAGTACATATAATTGAAGGCTATCATTTGGGCCCTACAATCTTCCCTTAAAGGAACAACTATAAGGGCCCGCTTGGGTGCTAGAATACCAAATGCCAGATATAGTCAATTATGGAAGATACTGCAATTTTGGAATATATAAATCCTGAAAATGATTTTCAGAATATGGGATGACCTGTTTGGCTCACCCAGAAGATGACTAAGAAGATGCATAAGAAATTTTAATTATGTATTTTAATTTCTTTAACTATTGTGTGTATACATTTGTATATATACACACATACATGTGTGTATATATACATATATGCACACATGTGTATACATGTGTGTATATACACATATATGCACACATGTGTATACATGTGTGTATATACACACATATATACACATATGCACATGTGTATATATACACACATGTGTGTACATGTATGTGTATAAACACACACACACACATATACACACATGTATGTTTATATATACACACATGTGTATATATAAATGTACGTGTGTGTGTATGTGTGTATGTGTGTGTATACACATATATGTGTATATACACACATATATACACATACACACACACACACACACACAAATACACACACATGTGTGTATATATATACACACATCTATGTATATATATACATGTGTGTGTATGTATATATATAGTAATACACACACACACACACACACACAGAGATATATATATACACATCCTTATAGAAATATACGAATAGACATATTGTTCATTAAATCGCTGCTCTAATTCTTCCCTTTACCATTGCTACTCCTTTATACACAGTCACCATGATTCCTCATGCTTGCTATGGTTTTCCATTTCTTTCATTACACCGGACATTGCTTCCTTGTAAGATCTAATGCCTTCAATCTTTTTTTATCTCACAACTCATAGGGATTGATGTGATGATAGCCTCATGCTCTTCATTCCATGGTCTAAAAATTTGTACAAAACATGCACCTCTTGATGCTACTGCCAGCTTTTACTCTACTCTTTGAAAGACAATATGACACCTCTCATTACATACACTATGGCATTGTAGCTGACTGTCATATCAGTCCAGTTAAGATTTACATCTTTTAATGTGACCATCTTTTCATCATGTAGTCATTATGAAAGTAGTAAATATCATCCCTCAAGCATTGAATAACATTGTTTTGAGGCACTCTTCATGAACATGGATCTTTTCTTTCACAACATTGTCATTCTATTTTGCAGAAACACTAACAATAGTCTCTTTATGGAATTGTGGATCATCACACCTTCACATTCATGAAAATCTATTAATGCTTGCATCTTTGTCATGATATAGTACCCTCATTTCAATCATTGAAAATCACTACCTTTTAGAAACTATCCCTCTTTTGATTTTTATGACATCATTCCTTACTGTCGCTATGAGCCTTCATAATAGTACCTCTTCTTTATTCATTGTGCTTTGCAATCATGCATGCATGACCTCTGTTATCTCTTGATGACTATTATAAGAGTGTCTTTGTGACTAATCATAAACCATATGAATCATTATTTTTTATCACTTTATATGACTATGATAGTGGATAACCATTGAAGAAGAACTTTCTTTAAACATTTCTAATTTACATTATTTTGGCATCTTTTTAAATCATGAATTGTTATACTTATCGTCACCTCATCAAGACTATTTGACAGTCAACCTTGTCTATAGCTAAGAACTCAAAAGTGATTTTTTTCATTCAGACTAATCTTTTCTTACAAATTTGATCACCATTTATTGAAATCCTTTTGATAGTCACTTCTCAAGAATCTTGGATGCATATTTTTCTTTTGTTCTTACTATTCCTTCACATGACTGATCATCTTTTGTGCTCACTTTCATGAGGAACTCTATGACACTATAAAAGTTTCATTCCAACTTCATCAACATTGTATTTTCCATTTGTAGTGTATACCACTTCTTTTGAGTAGCGATTTAATGGTCAATATAAGATATAGAGATGTTTCTAATGATGTGTTCACTACCACAAAACTGTTGGTGTATATTGCGCCAGAGTTCTATTATGCATGATTGCAAAATTGTCTTGTGGTAGTGAACACATCATTAGAACCAAAATACATATCATTGCCCCTCTTCTTGAAAACGTCTCTATCTCTTATATTGACCATTAAATCATTGCTCTAATTGTTCCATTTACCATTGCTACTCCTTTATACACAGTCACCATGATTCCTCATGGTTGGTATGGTTTTTCATTTCTTTCATTACACTAGAAACCATGATTATGAGTCTTAATATTGTACTTAATATAGTCAAGCTTCATTCAATGGTACATTCAGACATGAAAAAAACCATTCTTAAACAAGATTAAACTAGTAAACCAAAGGACATACTAATTATAAGTAAACTAGTAAACCAAAGGATATTCTTTTACTACTAAGTCTCTATTTGTTGGGCATACTGATTATAAGTACATGACATATATCACAAATGTTGCTAATTAAGGTTGGTAGGATGATTACACCTATCTTGAAAACAGACTGTCAAATCATTATGCTTTCAAATCAATTACCTATCGACGTATCCCTTGCAAGGGAGAGAAGCCAAACACATAAAGAACATGCACATAAATATGAAAACTAAAAAATTTAAATGGAATACACCGAGAAGTACCAAATGATGAATGCTCAATTGTTGTAATGGCAAAGAAATATCAGAACCGTCCATTTCTAGAACTTGATTTTTCTATAGTCCTCATGATTTTTCTTATTTCTTGTATGTGCTTGGTGATAGTATTTTGAACATTATTGACATACTTAAATGGAACACACAATACCAAATGATGAATGCTCAATTGTTGTAATGACAAAGCATTAGAACCGTCCATTTCTAAAATTTGATTTTGGATAGTCTTAATTATTTTTCTATAGTCCTAATGATTTTGAAAATTATTGACAAAGAGTGTTTCTTTTTTTTATTATAGTATAAATGATTTTTCTATAGTTGTAATGATTTTTATTATTTCTTGTCTTTTCTCTCTTTTTTATTTCCTATGTCTATGCTTCGTGACAGGATTTTTGTCACCTTCTTTTGATGGTATATTTCATTCACTCTATGTGGAATACTAGTTTGTTCACTATTTTATTTAAGCTTCATATTTCTTTCATTTTTCATATACACAGAGACTACACATGTTGATAAAAAATGAGCTATTTGATTTAGGCTTACTTTTCATTATTGTAAATGGTTAATACTTCTGATGGTACTCCTTGTTGTATTTCATATAAAAGTAATCATATAAAAATAATAAATGTAGTAACGATGGTGCGGTGCATTATTAATATAGGCTCGATGACTCTTGTCAATGTGCCAAATTGTCAATGTGGTGGTGGGCAATGTGTGTTGAAGACTTCATGGACACCGAACAACCTTGGATGACAATTTTGGTGGTCCCCAAATAGAAAAAAGGTTGCTAATGTGTATATATTTAATGTTTCTCATGTAAATACTATTCATTATAATATAACTAATGTAGACTGGGTATCACAGGGAAATAATGGTTGTGGATACTTTAGTTGGGTCGATGACAACTCATCTGCATCTATCTGCCCATCTCCACTTATCTGTGATGAAGGATTTGAGTGCAAAATGTGTTAGGCTAGGGAAAATACTAAAATTATATTTTTACGATGCCTTCTCTATATTGTAATCGCATATCTTTGTTGCGACCATATGCAGAGATGAACTTAGGAATTAGTTAGTTTAGTATTTTCATATTGTAACTAATATTTTAATATTGATATGACATAACTCTCTTTGCCTCAAGTGTGCATATATATGGTTTACATCTTTTTTTAGAATAATTCTTCATGTTTATGGCTCAAGTGAGCCCCAATCTGCTATCAATCACATGATTTAATGTATAGTGTTTTCTTGGTTATTCCATTTGTTCCTTGACCTTGACTATGGATTGACTATCATTTTCAAGCTTGAGCGAGGCTTCGTACCATACAACATCCACAGATTTTTATGCAAGGCTGATTTATGATGGAGGTAAACTACATGTGTCATGTAAACAACATGGTTGAATGCAATCTCTTTTGCATGTTTTCAAGAGTTTTTCCACCAATACAACCATAAATAATGCATTGAACATAATCTACGAACACTACGTGGTATGAAGTCTTGCTAAAGTTTGAGCATAGCATGGTATGAAGTCTCCCTTGATTCCTGTGAGGGATTGGAATGAGTTCATTTTGGATGCAAAGGAGAATGGGGATACTCAAAGATGAATTACACCAGAAAATGAGAGAAGGTATAAACACAGTAGCTGAGAAACATAAATTTAGATTTCACAATAGCTGAGAAACATAATTGTAGGTATCACGGTCACAATTTTTTGGAGACAATGTAATTGAGTTGTATACCCAAGTGATAGAGTGCAACTTCTACACCTCTGATTCCAAGTTGACACTATGGGATACAAAGACCATAGATAAGGAATAAATTTAGAGAGCGAAGGAGGTCCATAATGACAAAAATAATAGAGGATGAACCTCAAGTTAAATGAGGCAACTGTAAAAATTTTAATAGATTTTTATTATTAAATAATGAAATTTACATATACTAGTGTTCTAAGACCCCTCATGACATGATTTATTATTGTAAGCCCCCTCTAACTTACGTATCTAGAAAATGAAACTATAACCTATTAGGATTGAGACAAACCTTATAGAACAATAGTATCTAGGAATGATTTATTTCCAACATCTATTGAATACATCTTTTGAACACATCTATAGCTCATGAATACAAGGTGTGGATGAATACAAGGTCCTCCAATAGATGTATTTAGAAGATGTTGGAAAGCAATCCTTCCTAGTTGCTATTGTTCTATAAGGTTTGTCTGAATCACAATAGGTTATAGTTTCATTTTATAGATGCGTAAGTTAGAGGGGGCTTACAATAATAAATCATGTAATGAGGGGGCTTAGAAAACTAGTATATGGAAATTTCATTATTTAATAATAAAAATCTATTAAAATGTTTGCAGTTGCCTCATTTAACATGAGGTTTGTCCTGTATTATTTTTTTCATTATGGCCCTCCTCCACTCTCTAATTTTATTCCTTATCTATGTTCTTTGAATCCTATAGTGTCAATTTGTAATCGGAGGTGTAGAAGTTGCACTCCATTGCTTGGGTATACAACTCAATTACATTATCTCAAAAAAGATATGACCATGATGCCTACAATTATGTTTCTTAGCTGTTGTGTCCTAGGATCCCTTATGACCCTTTACGACTATTTACGATCCCTAAGAATACATCTTAGAGGTCTTAAAATATCGTAAAGGGTCATAAGAGGCTCCTAGGAGGGACCATATGAGCTTCCACCTTCACGTGGTTGGCCCTATTAAGTAGAGAATGTTATACTCTTCTCAAAATAAAGATAAGCTCAATAATTTAAGGTCTTGGTCCAAAAACAAATTAAATTAGACTTACTATCCAAAACACATAAAAAACATGCACATAAACATGACAACAAAGAAACATAAATGTAGATTTCACAATAGCTGAGAAACATAATTGTAGGCATCATGGTCACAATTTTTTGGAGACAACGTAATTAAGTTGTGTACCTAAGTGATGAAGAGAAACTTCTACACCTTAGATTCCAAGTTGAATACATTTGTTGGAGGACCTTGTATTCATGAGAAACAAATGTAGTAAACTTGGAATCAGAGGTGTAGGAGTTTCTCTGCATCATTTGGGTATACAATTACATTATCTCCAAAAAGTTGTGACCATGATGCCTACAATTAGGTTTCTTAGCTATTGTGTCCCAAGACCCCTTATGACCCTTTATGACCATTTACGATCCCTAACAATACATCTTAGAGGTCTTAACATTTTGTAAAGGGTCATAGGAGGCTCCTAGGAGGGTCCAAATGAGCTTCCACCTTCATGTGGTTGGCCATGTTAAGTAGAGAATGTTATACTCTTCTTGAAACAAAGAGAAGCTCAATAATTTAAGGTCTCAATCCATAGACAAATTAAATCAAAGGCTCTTTTGAAGTCAATAAAGTAGCAAAAAGCCTCATCACACGGAGTGTCCCATATTTTGTCAACTAAGTATCTAAGAGTCACTCTATGATCTAGGGTAGAGTGTTTTGGTCTAAAACCAGCTTGTTTGTGTGAAATAAGATAGAAAATGTGTGACTATTTGTAAACAGTAAACAACAATGACATAATATTGTTGTGCTTAATTTGATTATATATATATATATATATATATATATATATATATATATATATATATATATATATATATATATATATATATATATATATATATATATATATATATATATATATATATATATATATATATATATATATATATATATATATATATATATATATATATATATAAAAAAATTAAATTGTATGTTGATATTTTGACCAAGAAAGACTATAAATATCAATGAGAAAGCTATACATTCAACATTTATTGCGATGATTTTATGTTTCTATTTCGACGTACATTGGTCGTAGGGATAAGGAAATTCTTATAGGTTGAAGCAATAATTTCAACATCATTTCCATCGATAGTTCAACCACTAGGGATGTTGAAATTGTGACAAAGATTTGAAATGTGGTATTTTCGGAAAAAAAATCTGATGACCATTATGGTCAATTAGCTGACCAATAGGTGTCTAATAATCGACTAAACCTCATCGAAAAACTAGCAAAAATTTACTAGTGGTTGATGATCCTTGAGAGGAGCTTCTTCCATTTGATCTGCAATAGCTTGTTCTTTAATAGTTTTTCTCTCTACCTACTTAATGTCAAACTCACTGAGTATCATGACCCATTTTTCCAGTCTTCATGTGAGAGAAGCTTTACTGAGTAAGTACTTTAATGGATCAATTTTAGCAATCAGTCTTGTAGTGGGAGCAAGCATATAGTGTCACAATTTTTGTGAAGAAAACACCACTGCTAGACAAGCCTTTCCAATGATTGAATAGTTCATCTCATAAGAGACCAGAGTTCTACTGATGTAATAAATGGCTCTTTCTTTGTTATTTTGGTCTTCTTGAGCCAAAAGAGCACCTAGAGATGCAATTTTAGCTGAAATATAGAGGATGAGTGGCTTCCCATGAATAGGAGGCATCAAGATTGGTCGATTTGCAAGATATTTCTTGATTTGAGTGAGCCCTTTATCACATTCTTCATTCCACTCATAAGTCACACCTTTATGTAGAGTTTTGGTGAATGGTTATGATTTATCAGCCAGTTGTGCAATGAAGAACCAAATAGATTGTAGTCTTCCTTGAAACCCTCTCATTTGACTAATGTTCTTTGGTGGAGTCATCTCCATGATAGATTGAACTTTCTCAGGATCAACTTCTATGCCTTTAGAAGATATGATATAACCTAATAGCTTGCTAGAAGTGACATGGAATGCACATTTTTTGGGATTGAGTCTCAAACTAAATTGTTCCATTTGATCTAGTATGGCACCTGGATCTACAAGATCTTTTTTTCATTGCATGCTTTTAGCCAAAGTGTCATCGATATAATATTCCATTGTTTTGTGCATCATGTCATGAAAAATAGTAGTGACATCTCTTTGATAGGTAGCTCCAGCATTTTTAAGTCCAAAGGGCATGAAATTCCAATAGAATGTTCCCCAAGCACATGTGAAGGTTGTCTTTTCTTGGTCTTCTGGAAAAAATTTTATTTGATTATAACCAGAAAATCCATCCATTAGAGAGTACATTTGGTAGCCAACTATCATGTCCACTATCATGTCAATATTAGGCAATGGGAAATCATCTTTAGGACATGCAGCTTTATTCATGTCTCTAAAGTCTGTGCACACACAAATAAACTTATCATGTTTTTTGACTAGAACAATATTAGATATCCACTCTGCATAATCAATAGCTCTGATGAAACCAGCTTTAAGAAGTTTTTTTTAACTCTTCTTTGACTAAAAGTGCCACATGTGGATGCATCTTCTAAAGCTTTTATTTGACAGGCTTAATGCATGGTGCAATGGACAGATGATGCATGATTAGATTGGGATCAAATCTAAGCATATCAGAGTAAGTCCATGCAAAATTAATTTTCATGCTTTGAAAGAAATTAGTAAACTCTTCTTTCTCTTCTCTAGATAGAGACTGTGCTAAATGAATAATCTATGGTGCACCTTCTATACCCAAATTCACTAGTTTTTTTAGCTCAATCAGCACTGATGATCTCTCTTGAAAATGACTCAAAAGTGCATCAAGTATCTCATCCTTGGGCACCTCAAAGAGGTTTTCACCCTCGGATATGACTTTTTTTTAAACTTTTTTTCAGCTCTAACATTGCCACAATGTGGTTTTCACCATTAGAGTGCCTATTCTTTTTTCTTTTAATTTAATGAATAAGATACTTGATATTAGCTTCAATCATATTGATACTATCTTCATTGGTAGGGAACATTATAGGTTTGACAATGTTAAGATAACAGGCAAGAGTGTAGTCATTCTGGAACACAAGGACTTCATTGGTTGGAGAGGGAGAGTTCCAGTTGATAAGTTTGGGATGGTGGAGTGAAAGAGAAGAGGAAGGTTCAAGTGAATCCATAGTATAGCCATTGAAGCATGGATGAGTAAGTCAAGACCTAGAGCAATCTCATCCAAAGGTGTTTTTGATTCTTCTTGAGTCCTCATAGTGGAAGTAGAGGGAATACCATCATTAGTAAATTCACACTTAGTTGACCTAATACTAGACCATTCACCTACTTTGAAAAGGTTTTCATACACATGAACAACATCTATATCATTATCAAATGTGGCATCAGACATAGAGTCAAACTCATATTCATGTGAGTCAGTGATGCTTGACATGGGAATTCCATCAACACTAGCTATACCATCTGACTCATTTTTAGCTCTTGCAGCATCGATGGCTTGTTGAAGTTGATCTTGTTCAAACCACTCTTGGAAATGTGGTGGTATGTATCATTCACCCTGAGAATCAGAATCAACCATTAGTATTTCTCTCCATTGGTCATATGTGAGTCAATGCACTGAAGTAGTGTCATCAGAATCACTATTAGTCTCTACCATATGGATAGGTATAATAGGATCATCTGGTCCTTCAAAGAGTGCACTCAATTCTAGAGGAATAGGATATGGAAAAGTATCCTCGTCAGAACTGTTCTCTGATTTATTAGTTGTGGTAATGTCCCCAAATGTAGGCCAGAATTCTGGTTCTGGTTCTAGCTTTGGTACAAACTTGTTAATCCCTAGATGGAATGGGATTTTCTTGAAGCCAAGATCTGATGTATCCTTGGTGCATCGACCTATGGCTTCAATTGGTTTGAGAAAACCATTTTCATTTACCCCTATAGGGAAATTCCCTTTATAAACAATGTGCTTCATGATTTTGAAGGCTTCACTATATGGTTCTTATTCTAAGTCATGAGCAAGAGTGATTTGTTCAGATGTTACTTTTCCTTTATAAATCCAAGTTGTAATAGCTCTTTCCTCATCTTCATCCTCTAATGGCATTATGGCCTTGACAAAGGCACCATCATAGATTACTTGGGGAGAACAAGCAGAAGGTTTGTTGTTCTCAGAGGGTCTCCTGTAGGAACACGGAGATGGAGGTAAAGCTACTAATGATAGCATAGGTTCAACTTGATACCCTCCCATGCATGTATCCTTAAACTTCAGAGTCTATTCCATTTCTTTGAGCTTGGCATCATAGAATTCAGTGGACTCTCTATTAGTTGGGACCAGACTGTCTACAAATTGTGTAAGTGTGTTGCAAGAATAATTGGTATTGGCAGGCACTATCACTTTTGCACCATGGAATGGGAACTTGATACATTGATGATATGTGAATAGGACTATCTGCATTTCATGAATCCATGGTCTACCCAATATTATGTTATAAGCAAGGGGAATATCTAGAACTTGGCAAATGATGTCTCTTTCAATAGGCCCAACTCGGATTGGTAGCACAACCAAACCTTTGGATTTGTGTTCTTCTTCATCATATGCCTTAATGGTGATTTTCTTATGGACATCTATGCAATCTTTATCATAGCCTAGTTGGGTAAGAATCTTAGCAGAGAAAATATTGAGGCCAACACCATTGTCAATAATGATGCGACAGATGTGCTTTGGGCCTAACATGACTTCTATATGCAAAGGATCATTGTGTGGGTGGCTTAGTGAGTGGTCATCTTCTTTAGAGAAGGAGAAATAGCGTGCGATGTTAGGTGACCCACCATGGATTAAAATTGATCGAGATCCAAATATTTTGGGATGTTTTCCTCAGTGAGGGCTTTATCCTGAATCTCCCTATGAGTAGGCAAGATCTTCAACAACTCAAAAATGGTGATTTGAGCGTTGGTGCATTGCAGCTGGTCCAGAATGCTATAATTAGCCATGCTAGATTTAGGGATTGATTTCATGTTCTTGTTGGTAGGGCCAACAATAGTCTTCTCCACAGGTTTCTTTGGAGTGGACATAGAAGGGTCGGGACCCTTAATGGTTATTTTCGCACGAGAGCGAGTAACAACATTTGCACAATCCTGAGATGATTTAGGTTTGGAAGAATGAGACCCAGGGCCTTGCAAGATAAGGGGAGTCTTAGTCTTAGGAGCATCTCCACTCCTGTATTGTCCCCGCCAGGGAACCCATAAGGAATCAGGTCTCATGACCAAAAATTGCAAGTAACAAATTTTTTTCCTAACATTACATCATTACTACTGCACATTTACATTCCTTAAGGTTCCCTTAATGAATTCATTCACTAACATATTTACATCACTTATCCTAATTGAATTTCATTTCCTTTCTTTACTTTCAGATTTTAGAACTTAAGAGATAGGATAAGAAAATAACATTTCTTTTACAATTATATTTCTTACTTTATATACTAATTTTATTTCTCCTTCCTACACATTGAATAACTATTCCTTACAAATTACATCTTAACCTTAGCATAAATTTTTTTTTATTAAATTGCAACATAGGAGAGATAGAAAAGATAATTTCAACATGACACGATATATTTCCAACTTTGATCTTTCAAATAACAACCCTTGAAACAAAGCCTAGAACTATCCCTCCCAATTACATTGATTTTCTTTTCAATTACATCTTTTTGATAATAGATCTCAAAATAATAGGTACATGAATGGCCCAAAGGAATTACAACATATCTTTACATCTTCATTTTCACTAACAATGATACAATACAAAGGTCTTCATAGAATTGAACATATCCAAGTCACAAACCACAAACAAGACCTCGAAAGATTTTTGCCACCCAACCATGTGGAACTGATGAGGTTCCACCCCCCATGCTAGGAGATAGAACCAAGATACTCACAAGGCCCTACGTAATCTAAGGCTACACAAAACCCTAATCTAAAAGAAATAGCATAACAATATATCACTTTACTAATCACATGGTTAGGTTCCTAACATACCCTCTAGGTGAATGTCATCACATATCCTAGATTTTGGAATCCTTCTTGGCAACCATGTAACCCCGGTCCCCCTTTTATGAATAGGGATCCATCTTGGTGGTTATCCATGGTCCGGATACTCCAATAGGACTATGTGGCCATTAATATATTTTCTTTCATTATCTTTTGTTTCCCCCCTTTTCTAGATTCATTGTTATCTTATCACTTTTTACTAACCCACCCATAGGATCATTTGGTAACCACTTTAGGGTTCCAACACCTATGGTGAGCCACTCACCTAGCGTACCTAGTTGCCCACCCACACAAACAAGCCATGAAAACATCAAGTACTTTCAAAAGATCCATATTCATAAGTCTAGGGAGCCCTCCAGTGCACTCAGGCCACCTAAACAAGTCCTGACCTTATATTATGGACTCTACCAAAACCCAAGTATGAACAAAAGCTTAAAATCAAAACCATGTATAGAAATTCATTAAACACAACATAAAACTCCCCACAAGAATTTAGACAACATTCCATAGCTTATTTCAAAAATCTACAAAAATCTCATGTGCCTAAAATTTGGCTAAGTCTGAATTTTTAAGAAATCTCAAAATTAGAAGTTGCATCTTAACTCCTATGAAGCTGAAACCTATCCCAATCATCCCAGAAGGTACCTAATTCCTTTATAGAAGTATAACTTAAAGTATAAGAAAGTACTGTGACTTATACTTAAATGTTGTACTTGTATAAATCTTGTTAACACTAATCTGCTCAGTTGATATAGTCTTCTCAGTTGACGCTAGCTTGCTTGGTTAAAATAGCTTGGTCAGTTGATATAGACTAGTCGGTTGACACTAGGTTTGGTCTGTTGACACATTTTTGGTCTGTTAACACTAACATTCATGTCTTGCTTGGTCAATAATACACCGACACTGCTTGGCCAATACTAAACTGACCCTACTCAGTTAATACTAAACCTACCTGATCGGCTAATACTAAACTGACCTGCTCAGCTAATACTAAACTGACCTTCTCGGTCAATACTAAACAGATAGAAACTACAAAATACAACTATCAACTATGTGTTGTAGGTAAAACTAGGCATTATGGGGACTATGGTTGCCTAATCTAAGCATAACCCATTTGAGACTAGAAATAGCTCATCAATCCATCCTATCTATCTAAAAAATTTGTTCTAGATCTAGACAAGAAAAGTGGTCCACAAATCGACATGGACCAGTAAGATTGAAATAACAGTTCTAAATTATAGAAGCACTCATGGATATTCTAGAAAGAAGGGAGATAAAAAAGGAGAATACTAAGGATCCTATAGACTAAATTAATCCAAATAAAAGCATCAATTTCATAGAGAAGTCTGTAAGAGGAAAATAGTAAGAAAATGATTGCATTTCAATCCTACAACTTCATGACCCTTCCTATTTCTTACCAGAATTCCCTATTTCATTCAAATTTAGATAAACTCATCCTTCCACATAACCATAAACAAAAACTATATAATCATACATAATTTAATATCATATCATATGCAAACACCTTCATACACAAATAGAAAGAACAAAGATTCTTCCTAGTTTAGACCCTACCTTGGGTCCTGTGGAGAATCCTCTTCCCTTGGCTAGAGAATCTCTGTGAAACTTCAATCCTTGAGTAGATATCCTTCTGGAAATCTTCCTCTAGCAATCAACTCCCAGTAATCCAAACTCTCTCAAACTCACATAAACTTTCACCAAAAATTTCCAGAGAGATCAATTATAGACAATGCAAAAGAAAACAAATCTTCCAAAAAGTATCATCCTCCCCGCACACAAAAATCTTCAAATATTTATCCTCCAACTATGTGGTTGGAGGAGTTTCTTTATGGGAAGCAACTTCTCCAACTTCCATAGTTGGTTGGAGGAACAACCAAATAATTTCCTATAGAGACTTAATCAAGGTTTTTAATAAATTTAATTAAAATATCTTTTAAACGAAAGCATAACAAGAATAATAGACAAATACCTTTCAAGGAAAAACACATAGCACAATAGGAAAACAAGTATCCTAACTTCTAGGAGGTCTTGAGTTCAACTCCCTCCTAGATAGCTAATCTTACTACAAAGGACATTTTCCTTTTATTATTATTATTTTTACTTTTATCTAATACATTCATTAAATATACTTTATTTAACTCACTTTATTTTCTTATTATAAATAACATACCATTTACACAATTAATGAAAACATACAATTATTATTATTTATATAAGCATGGATATATGTGTGTGCACCCATATATACACACACCTATATAACATACAAACAATTATAATATATTTATAGCATAATCATTATACATATAAAACAGACTAATTTTAACTCACAACATAAACTCAGACCAACATCAAATCAAGTCCATAACATAAACTGCATTCTACTTCCCAACTAGGATCACTTGGTAAATAGAATTCTAGGTCCATGGGTAACCTCAAGAGTAACTTGGTTAAATCTCCACACATCAACAGTTTGAGGATTTTGAAGGCACACTCAAACCTGTGTAGCCAGGTGGAGATGATGCCTGGTAACTGCATCCTGCATCACCAACTGATATGCATATACAAATATATAAATATAAATAGACAGTGGCAAACAAGGAGGGAGAGTGCGACATCATGTGGATCTCCCGTAGCGGTAACTACGGCTGCCCCTCCTCATCCTACACTCACATCAACCAGTGAACATCAAACCATAATAGGGTCAGTAGGGTTAGGTTATAGTAAAACATCATAACACAAATCAATGTAAAACATTTTACTGATAGTTCATTTCCAGCCATTCATCATTAAATTATAACTCATTTAATATTTCCAAATAAACTACAGTAACCAAATATATATGCTCAAATGTCTCATAAAATGCTAACTAAAATAATAATCATAGTCCATCATAAAATCCAAAGTGTCAAAGAAATAGTCCTATCAGTCTAACATAGGAAGATGCTAGGGTGGGCATTACAACTCCCCTTAATAATAATCACATCTCAATACTCAACCTCAATAGGTTCGATCATACCAATGACATTGTCATTGGTAGAGTATGTGTAATTGAACTTAGCATTGGTGTTCTTCATCTTAGAAGATTCACCTTTCTCATGAGGGGGAACGAGATCTTTAAATGCCTAATGGTCTAAATTCTTGTTATGGCTGTCCACAATAATGTCAATGTTGTCAATCAAATCTTAGACTTTATGGTGTAGCTAGAGACAAGTAGAAGTCTTATGACCCTTAATTTGGTGATAATCATAGTATGCGTTGTCATTCCACCAATGAGGTTGTGGTTGTGGATCATAGAGATGCTTTTCCAAAGGAGTGAGTATCTGATTTTGCACAAGAGTCTTATAAACCACATCAAGTGGTTCTCCTAAGGATGTGAACTCATGCTTGGGTCAAGATGCCCAAGGCTTGTTCTTAGTAAATCTTGAAGGTTGTTGAGTATCTGTTGTAGCCTTCTTTGTAGCTTTGACCGCTTGTATACTAGAGGAAATATTGAAAATAGATTTCATAGGCTTCAGGTTCACATTGTCAACCACTCCATTGTTTACAACATCTCTATTCTTGTTGACAAACTTCCCTTTATCTTTGTTTGAGGAGGAAGACCTTTGTTTGTTGTCCTTTTGCAAAGTCAACTCTCCTTTCCTGATCATAAATGCTTCTATGTGCACAACTTGCTTAATCATGATATCAAAGGTTAGGGGACCTTGTAATTATACTCGATATCCAAAATATAGAACAAGATTGTCCAAAAAGATGTCGAGTCTCTTAGACTTTGGTAGCTTATGAGGATGCTTTCTATATAGTTGTCTCCATATCTGGAGGAATGTTAGGAAAGTTTCCCCTTGTCACTGTTTCAAATTGAAAAGATCCCAGATGTTGACCGAGTGTTGAATATTATGTGAATAATGTTGGAGAAATAGATTAACAATTTCATCAAAAGTCTTAATGCCAGTGGGCAATCGAGAAAACCACTCCATATCTGGTCCACCAAAGCTATGGGGAAAGAGATGCATAAGGTACATCTGTTCATGCAAAAATTCCATAGGAAAAGCACCAAAATCCCTCAAGTGATCTTGGGGATCAGTGGTACCCAAGTATTTGTCATATTTAGGTAGCTCTACACCTTTGGGAAAAGGTGGCATGTGAAGACTCTTATCAAATGGGAAAGGACAGATGCTTTCCATTGTGAATTGTTATGCAGGTTTATCTTTATCTCTCACAAGTTGGCTAATTTGGTCTGGCATGTCTCAAATCATCTTTTGGCTTTCACAACATCTATGTCATTTTGGGTTATTACCTCATCTTCATTACCTTGAATCTCATAAATACTTGGGACTTGATCTTGTTGCTGATCATCTTGATCTTGGTCATGTGGAGGAGGGTGATAGTGATATACTTGCTAACCACCCTGAGATTTGTTTCAGGATTGATCATTTTGGGATTGATCATGATCATACTGAGGAGGGTGATAGTGATATGCTTGTTGAGTGCCCTGAGGTTTATTTTGAGATTGGTCCTCATTATGATCTTTTTGGGAGTGATCATAGCGTTGATCATTTTGAGAGTGATCAAGACACTAGTTGTTTTGAGATTACTCAGGAATTTGGTTGTATTTGTCCGGTTGGAAATTGAATGGATCTCCCATCTTGTAGGATTGGGCAGTGAACATAGACTTAGTAAAACAATATGAATGAAGCTAAAAGGGTGTGGCTAAGGTAATCTTTGGCACTTTAACAGGATCAAGAGGTTTGATAGGTTCAAATGAGTCGATATCATCAGCAGGGTCGATAGGTTCAATAATAGGACTAGTCTGAGGAAGTGGTCTTCCAAGGTTATGAAACAATGAGTTATTTTGGAAGAATGAGTTTTCCTTTTCTTAAAATGATAAGTCAGGTTGTGCTTGAAACAATAGATTATAACACTCATGGAACACTAGAGGTGATGATTACGATGGGTTGTCTTTCAAAGTACTCAACGAAGAAGAACTTTTGGATACCTCACAATATTTAGATTACATGACAGGTTCATGATGACCTATTTTTTGATTACGAGATTTACCCCTACCTTGTCCAGTACCACGAATAGGGAAATTATTGCCGCTTCTAGTCATAGTAGGCATAGACAAAAATGTAACGAGAGAGGATATGGGATTATGCTAGAACTCTATCTCTAGGGAAAATGAAAAGGAGATAAAGGTTAGAATAGCCAAGATGTGAGATGCACCTAACACGAATCATCAAGAGAATGGCTAGAACAGTTGAGATGTGACTATCACATCGCAAGGTACAAAAGCACAAAAAGATAGGACAAATAAAAAAGAGACAATATGAGTTTAAGAAAAATCATTCGGTTCATAGCTTGAGACACTCAGTTTCAACCGATGAATGATAGGAAAATAGATAAATAGACCTTAGACAAAAACTAGATCAGGCAAAATGTTCACCAGTCAATGGGAAATAACTTGTTGTTTTGAAAACTAGGGTACAAGTTCACACAAGAAAGTGCTGAGTCATGTGAGAAAATGTCAAACTTCATGCGAGAGAATGAAGTCTCGTGCGAGAAAGTGCTCTGGAAAGTGAAATTTTGTAGGGAAAGAACCATAGTTTGACACATTTTTTGAGGTAAAAATCCAGGTTTTGAGACATAGCCTGAACTATTCTCTAATAGAATTTCTAGTTTTCAGACAGTTTGAATCAAAAATCTTAGTTTTGAAGGTTTCACACATTCGTTTATAAGCACAAAGTTTTAGATCATGTAGTATTGATGCAAGAAGTAGTCACAAATAGTTCAACCAAGGACAAAGCAACTTGGCAGAATCATGGGAGTCTTTGGTTAATCATGATGGACAATTTAAGACTCAATAACATACACATAGTTATCCCTACAAAAAAAATGGTAGAGAAGACAAAATCCATGCCTCACAGCTTACGTGCATGCATTCACCTCACACAGCCGTGTCACCCCCTAGAGGGCACCCATGTTTTTGGTGTTTCCAAGAACTCAATTGTATATGTTCAAAGGTTACCCTTGAAGTAGGGGCTAGTTTCATATACCACCTTCAAATGTCTGGGTCCATGCCTATGGTGAGAATCTAAAGGAGAGATTCTTCCCCCTCCCTGTGCAAAGACCATGTCTCCTTTCGGAGGTAATCCGAGTAGGAAACTAACTAAGAAAGTTTGTAGTGGGCTTCTGTTCACACTAACCTTCGGTGCCCCCAATATAGGGCTATGGCCTCATAGCCACACCAACACTTGAAAGTCATACACCCCTGCAAGCATGGCTAGGAGCGGCGCCACTTCGTACAACAGATGGAGCCTTCTCAAGATGATAGTCAAAATCAAGAGAAGGAAGTTAACATGGCTTTGGTGTCTTTAGAATCAACAAAACATTCTTTATTATAGTGAGGTGGAATCACTGACAATAGGTGTGTACTCACTTGGATCATTCCTGGAGGTTCAACTTCTGGTAGGCCCTCTAAATGTGACACAACTTGGCTTCGATTCAAGGGTCACATTTTTTGATTCTCCCAAAGAGAGAAGAGAATATTTCTCTACCTCTTCACCTTATCCAAACATGTAAGATATATTCATCACCAAGCTAGTTCCTCCTCAACCAATCCACAAGCTTTTGAGTTTTTGGTTCTCTCAAAAAGAGAAGAGTATAATCCCCTAATAAATAGATGTGCTAAAGATTCACTACCTTTCCTTGCTTCCCCAGGTATCTATCATACTAGTAAGATATGGGTCTCAGGTTCATCCATGGGCATCACTTCCATGTAATGAAGAGCCTATTACCCTAGCTCACTATCAAGATCCTGAAGAAATCTTCACAAGGCCCTAATTATACTATGTGATGAAAGCAATAAACAAGCAAAGTTTTTTTGAATGTCTTCGACAATCGTCCTACAAGCAAACTGTTAGCAAGTTTTTTCTTTGTCACACACCTTGTAGACTTCTGTTATGCTATCAGAAAAATAGAGATATAAAATCATAGAAAATAGAAAATGTTAGGAATCTACAAGAGAAAATACAGAAACTAAAATTTTTTAGAGCACTAATGGCAGGGCTCGCATGAGGAAGTATAGCACTGCGCGCGAGAAAGAAAAGGGTCTAGCATGAGAAAGTACTTTTTCATGCAAGAGAATGCTAGTGAAAGAAAAAATTCACCTGGCACGCTCAGGAATCTCGCGCGAGATTCTATACATAGTGAAGTACGAATGTATGACAGAGTTTGAAATTCTTGTCAGAAATTTTTTGAGAGTGAGGCCAAAAATCAATTTTCTGCCCTACCATGGGTGCCAAAATGTTTATAGCTAAATGTGGACCTCTAATCTAGCCATAGACACAACATAGTCATTTCTCACAAAGCAAATTATGAAAATGAGTATGAATTACCCAATTCATGAATTCATAGTGAATCGACTTGTTGCCTCCTAATTAGTTGGGGTGTTTGAATTACTCTCAGATTGGAGAGCCAACAACCATAGACCAAACTAAGATAGAGGATTTAAAAGCTTGAAAATATTGAAATTACAATTAATCTAAGATGAAGAGTGCAAATTTTTAAGCTAGAAATGAAGATGAAAAGTAATCTAAGAATGAAAGTGCAAAATTACTCTAAGAAGCTTGAAAGAAATGTTAAAATTAAGCTACTAGAAAATAAGAAAACTAATTTAATATGAGAATGCAATTATACTAGCAATGGAGATTAATCTAACTATACAATAAAAGCTTGAAAGCATGAAAATTAAGACTAAAATTAACTATAGTTTGGATACTCTAAAAATTACCTCTTCAAAATGAAGAAAATGAGCTCATAATATAGAAAAGTTGGGAGAGAGGATGAAGAGTTTCTTGAAAAGAAACGGTTGATTCTTCATCTCCATGGTGAGAAAAATATGAGGAATTAATTAATTAAAAGAATGAATATTGCCACATGGGTGGCTTTTTGAGTAATTTAGATTTAATAAATCCAAATAAAGATGTCCATTCAAATAACCAAATATTATTTAATTCCATGATGTGTATTAGCTAAAGGGGTGGAATTAATTTAATTTAAAGCACTTAGGACTTTAGAATTAAATTAATTAATCATAGGGATTATTTAGCCAATAAAGTTGAATATTTGGGAATTAAATATAGTGTATAATTAATGCAAATTTAAGGTTTTCACATTTGACACCAAGTCAAATAAAGTCAAATAGGAGACATAATTGCCTAGCACAATAGGACTTTGATGATGTAGAAATTTGAAGGAATGCACCAAAATTGATTAGAATTGTAAGGTGCCAATTTTGGGGTATTACACTAAGTAATGCCTAGCACCTTATTAATAATACTCATCTAGAATTATGCATGTGCATAGTCAAGCCATACACTTCTAAAAGGAACTATGCTACAGAACATGTGCACTTAGAAAACATGTGCATGTAGTGAGTAAATCAAGACAAAAATGGAGAAAAAAGTATGATGTCAAATGTGTAATGAAGCAAAAACTCATGGACTGTGAGTCAACATGGTATGTTGTTTATACATGATTAGTAAAAGGACATCTTGATAAAATAGTATGCAAGATCATTAAGCCTAGATGACAGTGGTACAATGGTTAACATCTCAAACCTCACAAGATCTTCAAAATAGCAAGCTATCAATATAGAATGGCAGTGGTGATTCAATGCATCTACAACCTCAACAAGATGGCAACATTGATCTAGTAACAAAAAATACATTACAAATGCCAAACTCACGATCTCAATGAAATAAATAGTGTATAAAACAATATATGATGCACAACAACAAAAAGCATGCAAGGACAACAATAGCATTGCATGATGCTCGAGCTCGAATTCAAAATAGTAAGTGTATTAATGTATGATCTAATAGGAACAATATGACAAATAGAGCACTGAGTCCACTAAGTTATTGTATTAATGTATGATCTTCCTCTAGTTCTCTTATCTTACTTAATGGGTCCACTAAGTTAATATGTGTTTCTAGTATATCTTTTCACTTAGAATAGGGAAGACATATTGCTAATGCATCTCTCTCCCATTGTATTCCATATGTATCTTGAGCTTATAATTATCTTCATTGACTTGTTCATAGATTATTTTTAACAAATATTATACTAACTAAATTGTAGAATTGGAAAATATAACAATTATACTGGGTATGTGCAGGATCATGGTATGCCAAAAAGTGGCGATGTGAAAAGGAAGTCCTGACTGATAGACTCTTTGAAAAACAACTATAACTTTCAATCCATATAACATTTTTTTTAATCTGAAATATACATCACATTCTATGCTTCACCTAATACAATAATAATAAACAATTGTTTTAGTTTGATGAAGTTCAGACTAAGTTAAGGTGGTCAGACATGGAGAGTTTTTATATTCAAGAAAATTTGTAGCTTAAAAATCATAATTAATTATTTACTTGGAAAAAAATATAAAAAATATACATCACATCCGGAAATGAGTCTACTACTTTTATTAAAATCTTATAAAAAAATATTATCATTTGATTTTGTTTAATGTGGTCAAACATACACCTACTTGCTATCTTTCTAGTCCTGATTGATAGATTTATTGAAAAATAGCTATAACTTTCAAACTGTATAACATTTTTGAAATCCAAAACATGTGTCACATTCTATACTTTTCCTACTACAAGAAAAATAAAAAAAGTTTCAATTTGATAAAGTTTAGGCTAAGTTAATGTTGTTAGACACAAGTTTTGTATTCTGGAAAAGTTGTAGAAGAAAAATCATAATTAATTATTAACTTGGAATTTTTTAAAAAAAAATGTGTCACATCTAGACATGAGTCTACTACTTATATCTTGAATCTTGTAAAAAAAAATTATCATTTGATTGTGTTTAAGGTGGTCAGACATACACTTAATTCTTATTTTTTTCTTGAAATTTTAGTACTACTATATTGAAATTTGAAATTTTCAACATATAGAATAATTGTTTTTCAAAAAAGGACTACAATATTAGAAACTAAATTCAATTTTCTACAAATTCTATTCTTACATATTTTTGATAAAATATTTGTAAATTGTTCAAATTTTTATGTCAACTTGCCTAAACCCAATTTTTTGAATTTTCATTGCCACTTATGGGCCTAGTTTGGCATACCATGATCCCACACATACCCTACTGTGAAAGAAAATAATAAGAAATAAAATCTATGCTAGATAAATCCTAAGCCTTAACACCATCCCAGCAATGATTGGCTTCCATTATGGATAATTAGTTGTATAAAAATCTATGCATGCTCTTCACAAGGAAACTATTCGTCAATTAAGTAACCTTTTATCTTAGGAGAAACTGCTTTAATTATTTACCAGACATGCATATACTTAGATGACACTACCATTGTATGTGCAGTAGATTATCTCTAGCTTCCACTTTAATGCATAAAATAGTAATAATTTATGAAGGAAACAACATTGATAAACAAAATCTAACATTGGTTATAGTCACATGGTAGTGGTTGTGAGTGTGACCACACAATGATGGTTGCAATTGAATAAACTAGTGAAATAACAATAAATTAACTTATAATATAATTCTTTTTATATTGGGACTAACTGAATCTATGCCAAACTAGTTTAACTTCTTATTATTAAGTGAGTAAAACTATCATCTAAAGTAACTAATAATCAATTAAACATATTACCACTATGAAGAAATGTAATAAATGAAACTACCAATTAATCTAATCTAACTAGAGGAATAATTCACCTCAAGCAGCCCTTGCATAAGGATTCATAACCTTGAATCAATTCAGAACTTTAATCAATTGAAGATAATTGTATCCTTGCATTAATAGTACTAGACATTATAATAGAAATAGTATATATTAAAGATTGTAATCTAAATAAATATTTGAGAACATTTGAACCAAAAATGTTAAGACTTTCTTGGATTTTATAGGAAATCTTAGAAGCAGTGATCATAAATGTCATTGAATCTCTATTGCCCACATGTCATTCTTTAACAATATATGACTTATTATAAAAATTAATCAACTACTTAACAGAGCTACAAACATGGAGTCCAAGTAGAACTCAAACATGCCATCATAGATCTTTTAATTTTATAGGAACAAAATTGTCACCCAACGGATGACCATTGTCAATGCATAAAGTCTCCATCTCTGTGTCCATTAGAAGTATCAAAGCCATAGTCAATTTTGTGAGAGAAACCTCATTGATCATTACCTTTGACTCCTCCATCATTATAGAAGAGATAACTACCTACAACTACATTTCATAATCCATCCTTGATGTCATAGGTTAGTTTAAAATAGAGAAAGTATACAAACACACCAATTTAATCCCAAAACATCATATAAGTACATACGATTGTATTATATATATCAAGTATCATTATGAGTTTACATCATATATTTAGTCTTAATAAAATCTTATAAAACAACATAAAACTAACCCAAAATGCTTCAAAAGACATAGATTTTCAAGCTCATCAATAGTCGTGAAACATGATCCTAAATTTTATATAGATATTTTGGACTCTGAAGGGGTAAAAATACATATTAATTTTGATGTATATTTTCTTACAGGGGATCGTAAGAGAGGCCCTCATGATCATGCTAAACAAATCCCTGAATCATATATGATGCCCTAGTTTAAGATTCAGAAAACATCAAAACAACATGAATATGGCGCCAATAAAATATGAACATCAGTATTAAAATAATGCCAATCAATGATGCAAATAGCTCACGGGAATGGCAAAATCAGTGAGCATCAATATCAGCATAAATCAAATGCATAAACAATAAGCTTATAAACAATGCATGATGCCCTAGCTTGGAGCCCGTGAGCCATAAACGTCAATGCATGATGCAAATAGCTCACAGGCATGGAAAAATCAGTGAGCATCAATATCAGCATAAATAAAAAATAAAATAATGCCAATCAATGAAGCAAACAGCTCACGAGTATGGTAAAATCAATGAGCATCAATATTAGCATAAATCAAATGCATAAACAATAAAATCATAAACAATGCATGATGCCCTAGCTTGCAGCCCGCAAGCCATCAAGATATTTCCCACATAGTGAATATCAACAACAAAACAAATAAAGAGAGATCAAACACTTCACGTACGCAATGCCTTGAAGGTAATAGCAATGATGCCAGTATTAACATTCATATTCTACCATTAAATCAACAAATGCACTCAAAATGAAATTGAGTTAATGAGAAGACAAAGCTCAAATGCCTACCTCAAGTCATGGCTTCTATATGCCAAGCTTCCAAATCGAGCTTGACCTTCCCAATAGATCAAGAGTAGTGCAAAGTGGGAACTCTCAAATTTTACCACATTTAGGGCCCTCTTCGCGCACGCAGCTCGATCTAGAAAAATTTGAAATGAGCCTTTCTTTTTCTTCTTTTTTTTTCTTTATAGTCAGGTGAGTGTCAAAATTTTGACAAAATCATCGCTATTACAACATCATCAGTGGCACTTGCAAAGCAATAAAAAAATCACACACAAAGAGTAGTGCTGTCACAAATTGGTGTCGAAATTCGACCCCAAATGTTGCAGTGTTGTGATAAAGAAAATATAAAAATTAAAAAATTATTATAAATTAGTAATATTAGAAAAAAATCTAAGTTTCATAAGTTTATTTTAAATAATGTTTAAAATAAATATAAATATATAATAAATGATATAAAAATATTTATTGTATACTAATATTATAAATAGTAATACACACAAAAACAAAAAATAAATAAGTTTTTGAAAAAAAAAATATATTCTATTTTTTAAAAAATTATAAATTAATATGAATAGATAATAAGAAAAATAGAAACATATATATTACATATGTTCAATGAGAACCTAACAATTAAATAAATTTGTAAATTTATAGTTTTATATATTTAAATTTAGAAACATTTAAAAATTTAGCTTATCAATTCATACAGTTTAATAAAATTTCAGGCCTGATTCGAAGCTTAAGAGTTTATGTGAGCAAGTGGATGAATCTCTGAAGGAAATAGCAGTTATTTCAGCCTCTGTGCTCTGCTAGGGTTTTTTCACCTTGCGTCCATTTCTGCAGTCCCGTCCTTCGCACATACCATAGTTATTATGAGAAATGGCCTAATATATATGCCTCCGGCCACTTCCCACCAAGTAGTTGATGCTAGTGCTGGTGTGGTTTTGGATATCAATGGTGCCGCCAAGCAAATGCCCCTGCAAGTTTGTACCCAAAGTATTCCACAAGGTATGGCCCAGCCTGATATTGTTTTACCCATTAATGAATTCAATGATGCATGCACTTGGCTTGAATCGCACACCCTAATTGACTATTTTTTGGGTCACAACCCCCTTGAACATGTTCTCAAGGAATGGGTTGCGAAGAACTGGATTCCTCATAGAATCCACCTGGAAGGCATTTAAAGCCTTACCAAAAGCTTTTTTCTTTTTCGCTTTTCTAACCCGTCCCATGTGGATGATATCTTTGCCAAAGGTCCCTGGAAACTCAGGGCCTCGTTGTTAATCTTCCAATGCTAGTCTCATGACTTCCCTATCTCTGATGACATGAAGCTCAAGGTCCTAGTGTGGGTTGAATTCCCTGGGCTTCCCTTACCTTGTTGGCCTTTCATGCAAGCCATAACACAGAAGCTTGGTAGGGTTATATGTCTCGAGCATGACCATTTTCTTAATCTGTGCCCTCACAAGAGGCTCTGTGTTGAGGTTGACCTTTCTAGAGATCTCAAAGAATCCATAGAGATTCAAGTTAGTGATACCACCTTCACCCAAAAGGTGCTCTATCTTAACCTTCCCAATACTTGTTATCGGTGTCAATCTACGGAGCATAAGATTAAGGACTACCCTTTGGCAGTGCCTCTTACCAAACCTCCTCCCAAGGATGCTAGTTCATAGCCAACTGAGGCTAGCAAGAAAGTAGAGGGTAAAAAAGATGAATGGGTCACTGTTAGTCACTGTAACAAGCCCCACAAGTAGCCTATTTTGGCTCCTGCCTCCCATCCGCCACCTTCTGATAACACAGTTTTCTTGGAAACCCCTATTATCAAAGTTTCAAACTCTGTCTTGCAAGGGAAAGATGTTTCCACTGCCCAAGCTTCTACTTCTCTAGCCAGCATGCCTTTGATGGTTGTCGAGATTTTTTCTTCCAACTCTTTCCACCACTCTCATAGCCCTTATGGGCACGCTGAGACTAAATTCAATGGCATGCAAGACAAGCAGCGTAATATTTCTTTAGAATTTTCTAGGTCTGGTTTTGCCCGAGGATATTTGTCTAATAGCTTTGACTCCCTTGGGGATGAGGATGGAATGGATGACACTTTTATTCCATGAAGTACATCTCATGGAATGTTCATGGGTTGACAGACCTACATAGAAAATATTTTTTAAGGGATTTCCGTAAGCTATTTTGTCATCTGGATGTTTTATGCCTCCAAGAAGTTAAGATTTTTGGTTTCATGCTTGATGCTTCTTGTAAAGTTATTTGGCCTAAGATCCTTGCTCTTTGTTCTCAGCACGAGGCTAGCTGAGGTAGAGTTGTTACTCTCCTCTCTCCTGATTGGCATTCCCTATTGGTTAGCCATGGTTTTGATCCCATGCAATGGGTTGTTTGGGCCACTTTCAATATTGAGAATCATTCCTTTGGCATAGCTAATGTTTATGCTCCCAATGATGTTGTTGAAAGATCTCACCTATGGCATTGGCTTGCAGATTCTCTACCACTTGCTACCTAGCTTGTTTGTCAGGACTTCAATATGGTGGAGATGGTGTCTAACAAGGATGGTTTTGTACCATTTTGATAGACAGCTAGTGAAAGAGAAGGTTGGTATTATATGCATAATAAATTAGAGTATTTTTATCCCAATGTGGGCTACCACCGTTTTGATGGGGCCTAGCACACTTGGTCTAATTACAAGGCTTCTTCTAATAGAATTCATAAAAGGCTTGATCGTGCCATGATCTCAACTCAATATTTTTTCTCCTTTTTTGAAAAAGGAAGCCTTACTAGTCACTCCTCTGTTGATGTGACCTTGTCAAACCACTTTCTCATCCAATTTAATGTTGTTTGGCAGATAGCTAAGGCTAGCCTCCCACCACACAATTTTACTTTAATACTTCTATCCTTCATCATCCTTCTACTATGGCCCACATTCATCAAGTTTGGAACCTTGAGCCTAGACCCACCCACTTGACTGGTTCGATTCAATGGTGGAATGACACCATTAGGTGTATGGCTCATTTCTTGTGCATCTATGGCAGGCAATTGGCCAACTGTCATCGCAAAGCCTATGATGTCAACACCAAACCTTTGCATGTTTCCACTAAAGCTTTAGCTTAGGAACCATTCAATCAAGAGCTGCAAATCAATCTTGCTAAGTTACACCACCAGAAGCAAGTGGCTGATAACCATGCTGCCATAGGAGCCCAGATCAAAGCCTGGATGCACTGGTTAAAGGTTGGAGACCAAGTTTCGAAAGAATTTTTTACTCCCCTCCATCCTCAGCATACAGTAGGGATATATCTAGAATCTAAGAAGGTCAATCCCTTTTCACAGAGCTTCCTGACATTTTGCAAGCCTTTGTTCATCACTATGAATAGGTTCTATGCTACTCAAGGTCGCTCCCCTACTAGTGAGAAAGCTCTTACAGATTGCATCATGGTGGTTCCTCAGTGTATCTCCCTTACACAACGGGTCTTCTATGACCAACTGCTTTCCTTGCAGGATCTTTGTGAAGCTGTGTTCTCCATGGCTGATGATAAAGCCCCTGGTTGTGATGGCTTCCCTTGTGAGTTTTACAAAACCCTTTGGGATGCCATTGGTCTGGATCTCCACGAGGTCTACCTAGAAGCTTTTCATACCCAATCTCTTGGGGACATCATTAAAGAGGGGAATATCAAGTTCATTCCCACAATTGGGGATCCTGAGGACATTTGCAATTTGCCGCCATCACTTTTCTCAATGTCTCATACAAGATCATTGTGAAAGTGTTGGCTCTCAAGATCCGTCACATGCTTCTGCAAATTGTTTGGCCAGAGCAAATAGGGTTTATTAAGTCAAGATTTATTCTTGACAACATCATTGTTGTTTGGGAAGGTATGGAATGGGCTTGTAAGTCTCACCAGAAAGCCCTTTTTCTCAAAATTGATTTTGCTAAAGCTTATGATCATATTGAATGGAATTTTATCCTTGTGATGCTTCACGCTATGGGTTTTGGCCCAAATTTCTTCAATCTATGCAGATGCTCTTCAACAATGCCTCCACTTGCATTACCATCAATGGCCACCAGTCTTCCACCTTTGGGCTTTTCCATTCCATTCGACAGGGTTGCCCTCTGGCTCCAGCTCTCTATGTGTTACCTGCCGAAGGGTTTGGCTATCTATTAGCTTAGTCCATTTCCATGGGAATTTTTAGGGGAATCTCCTTGATGGATTCCTCCCAATAGCTTGTCAATGGCCATTTCGCTAGTGATTCCTTCCTCACTCTGGTCGAGGATGAAGAGAATATCAAGGCAGCCTTGTAGTGTTTAGACACCTTTTGCTTGGCTTCTGGCTCAGTCATTCAGTGGCAGAAAGCCCTTTGTTACAGACAGTCGGCCCTTCCTAAGCCTCCCTGGCTTTCTCAATTTGGCTGGACAAGGATTCAACATGGGGAGATATTCCAATTTTTGAGTATTCCCTTTGCTTTTCAAGGCAATCCTATTGATCAATGGAATGCAGTTCTTGCTAAGATTGAAAAAAAGCTTACCTACTAGATCACGAAGCCGCTCTCCCTTGCAGGAAAATTTCAGATCTACTACAAAGTCCTGGTTGCCACACATGTTTATTACTCCTCTTGTTGAGCCCCTTCCAAAGCTTCCTACAAATGTCTCGAGAAACTTCTTTGGGATTTTCTCTGGGCCTCCGAAATTGATCACCAGGGCTTCCACATAGTTGCCTGGGACTTTTGTTGCCTTCCAAAGTCCTTTGGCGGGCTTGGATTAATTGATACCTAGAATTAAGGGTAGGTCCTTTGTGCCAAGTGGGTTGTGCAGTGTCTCACAGGCAATGAATCCTAGAAAATTCTACTTCGTCACTACATTTCCTTAGGATTTCCTCTTCACAAGCCTACCTGGAAGGGGATTGGCTTCCAAACCCTGCTAGTTATGAGGGAGCCTATCCAAATCTAGGGTACTTTTGTCACCAAAAGTATTTGGAGAGCTTGGGAGTCTGTCAAGCCCTGGCTTCGGTGGGCTAGGAATGGTTTTCGAGATGGTCTTTCTTTCAACCAGGAGAACATTTGGTGGTCTCCTCTCTTTGCTTAGCAGGGGACTCCTCTTGCTAGAATTCAAGGTGTTAGTGCTCTTTGATTTCACAAGCGTGGCATTCAAACCCCAAAGGATGTTTTTTCTAGAGCCACTATGAGTCCCTAATCCTGGGATGATCTCCGGGTTCAATTTTAGCTCATCTACCCAGATCGTCAGACTTTTGACTTACTGGTTTCTGCCATCATGCCTCACCTCTTGCATAAACTAGGAATTTAGTCAGTCAGACCATGGTGGAAAGAGTGGAAGTGGTATCCTGCCACTCCTTTCACCAGCAACAAGCCTAAGCTTGGGTACTCTTGGCTTATGCCTCATTTGCCCATGATTGATTCTCTCAACCAGCATTGGCATCTTTCTTCTTCTCAGAAGATCTGGGGCTATAGATTTCGTACTATTTGGGATTCTATTACTGAGCCTAAAGTTGCTCATTTTACCTGGTGTTCATTATACCAGGGCTTGCCTTTAGGAGCTAGACTTCGGCATATGGGGGTTCCTAACCCTAAATGTCCTTTTTGTGGTCACTCAAAGACGCTCATGCATATTTTATGGTTCTGTCGTTGTACCCAAAACTACTGGAGTTGGATTCATGACTTTTTCACTCCCTTTAAGCCAAAGCCTTTTTCTTGGCATATGGCTCTTCTTGGTGACTCTCCCAGAATGCCTTCCTAGTACACCCAGATATGGCATACTTTTAGGCTAGAATTTTTGTTTACTCTATGGAAAGATAGAAACACTATGCTTTTTTCTCACAGTTTTTGAGATAATTATGTATCTCTTTTTTATAAGGCTTGTATTTGTAACAATGTAATGAAGCAGATCTAGGTGCAAGCAGATAAAGTGGCCCTAGAGGTTACCCACTTAAAGGAGTTGCTCCAGCACTGGGGCAATGCCCCTTGTACTATAGCTCGGGTGCCTCTAGATTCTCTCTCAGCTGACCGTACGTGGCCCAGGGGCGAACATCACAGCTGGAGCTCCTCTGCCAGATAGTCTAGGACTCTATGGAAATGGTGTCATTGCTCCGCTTCCCCTCCTCATTGGAGGGATGCGAGTTCTAGTTGGCCTCTTGTGATTGCTTCCACTGCTGCTGCTTTTTCTTGGCCTTCAGCCTCTACTCTTGATAATCAAAGAAAGTTCCCTCACCTAGCACTGGCTATCTCGCCCAGGCAGGAGGAAGGAGAAGTTGAAAAAGAAGATCCAGAAGATGGCTGGGCCATTCCTGATCAGACTCCTATGCCCAATGTCTAGGGCAATCTGGATGATAAAGACCCTCCTCCCTCTTCTGCTACTGCTCTTGTAGCTTGAGGGTTTTTTGGTTATATAGTTTTTTTTTATGAATAGTTGTTTATTTCTGGCCTAAGTGTCATGTGAACTTGCAGGGTGATTCTTTCCCCTACCTCTTTTTTGTGAATATTGTACTTTAATTTTTTTATTAATAGTGAAGGCCTCTATTCATCAAATTATCAAATATCGGAGATGTCGAACTCAGAAAAGTGATAGGTTTCTTAACATGATAGAAATTTATTTGAAAAATTAGATGATTTCAAGCGCATGTATGAGCATCCATATCTCCAATATCAGGTTACTTTTCTATTTTATTAGCTTTCTAAATACTTGTAATTCCCCCATTATGTTGTGCTTTATGGTTGAGCGATTTTTCTTCCCAGTTCTCTGATCTAAAAGCCTTTTCCAATTTTTTTTGGCAAGTTTGAATATGGTGAGCTTGGTCCTCATCCTCCCAAATTTTTTAACAATGGATTGGAAACGCACCCTTTAATCCCCACACACTTACGCTGGAGTTATAGACCATAATATTAATTTGAAACTCATTACCATTACACCAGTCTCCTGATTCTATGATTAATTTTTTTTGAAGACTGAATGGGCCTTAAAGAACAAAAGGAAGGATTAGATGGAGTAATGAATTTAGCACTCTGTTCGAAAAAATTCAAGAGCAAAATTCTTTATAAAATTATTTAATAATATTATGACACTCAAATTGAATAGTGTTGGGGAACACAAATTATTTAGTTAAGAAAATAGAATTTTAATATGTTTTTATTAATTTATTTAAAAAATTAATTAAATTTAATAATTAAAATAAAATTTAAAATCTAATATCTTAAATATATTTATAGATTTCCATTTTTAGCATTTGAAATATTATGTTAAAAATGTTTGTGTGCACACATTAAGATTCAATGTAAAAATATTGGTGTAATGTGTACCAAAAATTGTTTAAGAGTATCAAGGGTTTTCATGGGCTTGGGTAGACT
>BSBK01002224.1:360000-419658 GCA_027943335.1 Chamaecyparis obtusa | reverse complement strand
TAATTAAAAACACCAAAATTTAACCTTTACTTTAATAATTATCTTTCCTTTAAAACTATTTCATTATATCTTTTCAATTCAATTAATATTTCCACCATAGTTCATATTAAATTAACTCACTAGGAAAAATTTCCTCCCTAATATGCCTATTGTTTAATATTTTATTTCTTAAAGCATTCCCATTAAATAATGATGTAGGGGCATCCAAGGTTTAGGCAGGCACATTTTGTATCCTTGGCAAACTACATGGAGTGTTTGTGTTTTGGCCAGTTTTTACTCGGTTGCAGCCTTGACCGACGGTCTTGGTCATTACAAGAAGCTCAGTCATTGAAGGAACTTGGTAGTCTCTGGCGCTCAGTAGTTCTGACTTACCGATTGGAGTTCTGTGTGATTTGTTAAGCTGACTTGGTGAATTAATTATTGGTAGCCATTGCCTTGGGCTGACATGTAGAATTAAATGTTTGTATACATTTGTAAGCTGACTTGTATGACATTTAATTATTGTTTTGGGGAGTTAAGTGTTTCATCCAGCCGACTTATGGCTGATGATTAGTATTTAAGGAGGGCTTGGGTAGATGTTTAGGGGTAGAAGAAAGAAGAGAGACAAGGAGACAGAACTTAGAGAAGAAGGTTCATGACTTGGAAAGCTTAGTGAGTCAGATTTGAGGTTCTGAAAGCTGAAGTTGGTGAAGTTGTGGAAAAGTTCTTGATGTTCTTGCAGATCAGATTGTACTATGATAGTTCTTTGTAGTAGAGCTAGGGGTTTATATACTTGGGAACAAGGAGATTTCTTGGAGGCTTGCGAGCTCAAGTTAGATCTACCTTAGGGTTTCCATCAGCTTTTGATTGTCTTCAGAGTTGAAATAGCTGAGATTGTATTGGATCTAGTTGTGGATCTTGCAGAATTGTTTTCTGATTGTAATTGACCCTAACCCGGAAGGCCTTACAGCCGGGCATGTTAATGAAAATAAGTGTTGAACAATTACTTTGTTTTGCATTGTTGAGTAATCCACTATGTAATTCTTTTGGCTGCAAGGTTTGGACTATCCTTCATTGGATCCACCATCCTTGACTACATTAGGTGGTATCAAAGTGAATTTTGTTCCTGTTTGAGCAAAAGTTGATCTTATTGAAGCAGAGATTGTGCGCAATCTGGATTACAGATCTGAAGCACTGAACTTGTGAAATTGTGCCCTAGTTGTTTACAAGACTACATGTTGAGATCTGACTTGTTGCAACTTGGAGATTGTCACAAGGTGGTCAGTGAGGGTTTGTTGCAGAGGGTTTCTCTTATCTTTAAGGATGCCACCGAGAAGATTGGACCCTAGAGTTATTTATGATCTTTGTGATACTGTTGAATCCTAGATCATAGAGAAGGTGAAATCAGATTCAGATCTAAGATGGAATTGATGAAGAATGATATGGTCACTAAGATCATGAGAACTATTGCTGGTATACCTCAGAATGTTGGTACTGAGGATGGCTATGAAGAAGCTGCTGAAGAATTTGAAACTGCTAGATCTAGGGTGATGACTGGAGGAACAGATCTGGTGAAGATAAAACTTCTTAGTTGCCTAGACCTGCTACTTGGTTGAATAATTACTAATGGAAGTTTCTACTTTCTCTGGTACTTTGAAGCCCGACAATCTGATTGATTGGATTGGTGAACTTGAAGATTTCTTTGAGCTGGAAGAAATTAAAGATCCTCTTCGGGTGAGATTAACATAGACAAAGTTGAAAGGACATGCTGCTCTTTGGTGGAAGGAACTACAGAGAGACCGAGAAGATGAAGGTGAAACAAAGATCAATCGGTGGAGATTGATGGTGACTAAGTTGAAAGCTAAGTTCATACCGGCCGACTATGAGCTTGACTTATTTAAGAAGTTGCAAAATCTGAAGTAGAAGGATTTGTCTATTGAAGATTATACCGAGGAGTTCTACAAACTTACTATTTGGTCTAGACACCGAGAGCTTGGTAAGGAAAAGGTAGCTCGGTATGTGAATGGTCTGAGATTCAATATTCAGGATGAGCTTGGTATGCTGAAGATTGATTTTTTTGAAGATGCTTATCAGTATGCTCTGAAGGCAAAAGATAAGTTGAAGAGGAAATAGCCTAGTAACTCCTGAGGGAAAGAAAAGGTTGATCACTCGGTGAAGGATAAGCTGACTAATGCAGAAGATGAAAAAAAACCTGTGGAACCAAAGAAGAAGACATGTAGAGTTATCTTCAAGGGTACTTGTTATAACTGTGGAGAGGAAGGACACCGTTCTTTTGAATGCACACAAAAGAAGGTTGACCGAAGAACTGCTATGATGAATGAAAACATTTAGAATGAACCTAAATCAGAGAACTTGTTGCTTCAGAGAACATTGCTCGGTACAAAGGATGAACCTTGTTAGAGGAGTAACTTTTTTAGGACCCAATGCAAGACTAAAGGTAAACTCTGTGATGTTATTGTTGATAGTGGTAGTACTGATAACCTGGTTGCTGAGGACCTGGTTTAGAAACTTAGTTTGAAGAGAATGAAACATCCTTGTCCTTATAAGCTTGGCTGGTTACAAGATGTTCATGCTTTGGAAGTCAGAGAATAATGCTTCATTAATGTTTAGATTGGCCAGTACAAGGATCTTGTGCTTTGTGACATTGTGAAGATGAATAGTTGTGATATATTGCTTCATAGGCCTTGGCAATATGATTGCAGAGCTATTTATGACTATGTAAGGAATGTGTTTACCATTGAGAAGAATGACATGAATTTTTCACTGATGCCTTTGATGGATACAACTCTCGATAGGAGAAGCCTAAGTATTGGTATCTGAGTTGAGATTGTAGATCTAGAGAAAATGAATGAGCAATATGAAGAACTGACTTGTACATTGCCTAGAAAAGACTTGAAGAGATAGAAGAAACTGAAGTGGAAGACTTTGCAAGAAGAAAAGGTGGAGGACTTGTATGTGAGGAACTAGTTCAGGATTTATGTGTTAAATCTTGAAAGATGTTCTTCTCACATATGAACATCTTTTGGAACCTAGGGTGTCTGATGCAAGGGCATCCAAGGTTTAGGTAGGGACATTTTGTGTCCTCGGCAAACTGCATGGAGTGTTTGTGTTTTGGCTAGTTGTTACTCAGTTGTAGCCTTGACTGACGGTCTCGGTCATTAAAGGAAGCTTGGTCACTAAAGGAACTTGGTAGTCTCTGGCGCTCGGTAGTTCTAACTTACTGATTGGAGTTCTGTGTGATTTGTTGAGCCAACTTGGTGAATTAATTGTTGGTAGCCATTGTCTTGGGCTGACATGCAGAATTAAATGTTTGTATACATTTGTAAGTTGACTTGTATGGCATTTAATTATTGTTTTGGGGAATTAAGTGTTTCATCCAGCCGACTTGTGGCTGATGATTAGTATTTAAGGAGGGCTTGGGTAGATGTTTAGGGGTAGTAGAAAGAAGGGAGACAAGGAGATAGAACTTAGAGAAGAAGGTTCATGACTTGGAAAGCTTAGTGAGTCAGATCTAAGGTTCTAAAAGCTGAAGTTGGTGAAGTTGTGGAAAAGTTCTTGATGTTCTTGCAGATCAGATTGTAATCTGATAGTTCTTTGTAGTAGAGCTAGGGGTTTGTATACTTGGGAACAAGGAGATTTCTTGGAGGCTTGCGAGCTCAAGTTAGATCTGCCTTAGGGTTTCCATCAGCTTTTGATTGTCTTAAGAGTTGAACTAGCTGATATTGTATTGGATATGGTTGTGGATCTTGCAGAATTGTTTTCTGATTGTAATTGGCCCTAACTCAGAAGGCCTTACAATTGGGCATGTTAATAAAAATAAGTGTTGAATAATTACTTTGTGTTGCATTATTGAGTAATCCGTTGTGTAATTATTTTGGCTGCAAGATTTGGACTGTTCTTCATTGGATCCACCATCCTTGACTGCATTAAATAATCAAGTCACATAAGTTTTTTTTGTTTTTTTTTAATAGTTAATTTACATTTACCTCCAAAAAACTAGAAATATGTTTGTTTGGATTAAAAAAACACAAGTTAAAATAAGTTAAAATCATTTGTTAAAAGATATTTTATTGTTAAAAGCAATTACTTATGAAAAGACAAAGAGATGGGAAAAAGTGAAATTCAAATTGGGGTTGACCTTTTTGCCCTAACCCTAATTTGAAATTAGGGCTAGGGTGAAAATATCAATACCCAAAAGAACTTATTTTTTTCTCATTTCTCCTCTATTCTCTCTCTCTTACACAGCTTAAATGGGTTTTCTTATTTTCTCACTCATTTGGTTTGCAAGTTTCTTGAAGAGCTTAACAATGGTGGATTCAAGAGAAGATGGCAAAGAAGATGTAACAATAAATATATACTCATAAGTATATATGTATATATACACATATGGGTTTATATACATATATATTTATATGTATATATAATGCCTCACCCATAAAAACAAGAGTGCCCTCAAGATATAAACAGAGGAATTGCTATTTTTTTCTTTTATAAGTATGTTGCATAAACATTTTTTTGATTTTGAAAGTATATATATATTTTTACATATTAAAAAAAAACCTTTATTTTTTTGTTTTTCTTTTAAATTTTTGGGGAGGGCTACACTTACCTTCTGTGCTCTGCCTGTGACTTGGCAGTTGCTGGGAGTGACAGAGCCACCACAGTCCAGTGACTTGGTCGCTAGCTATGGCGGACACCACCCTTGGGTGGGCCACCAGAGTCCAATAGTCAACCATTGGCTATGGTAGTGACTCCTCCCTCTATGGCGCTACCAGGGCCCAGCCCTCCTTCTTGCGGCTCCCTTAAGGGGGAGTCCATGGTGGGTAGAGTTTGGTGCCCACCCATGTGGTTGAAAAAAAGGTTTAGTAATTTTTTTTTGGTTTTTAAAAAAATTTTCTATTACATATATATATATATAGTTCTTAGATTATTATCATTATTTAAAAAAATGAAATAAATGTATATCTTTTCTTTATTTAAAAAAAGATAAATTTATTTAAAGTATATATATATATATATATATATATATATATATATACACACACACACACACACATATATTATATAAGTAAGTACTTCAATAGTACAGTAGGAATTAGTAGTTATATATATATATATATATATATATATATATATATATATATAATAAAATCACATTAACTATTTTTCTAAGAAAAATATATACTAAAAGAAATCTAATAAATTTTTTTTAAAAACAAAGGAAAAAGTTAAATGTCTAAGATGTTCAATGAATTTTTTTTTTATAAATCAAAAAAATAGATTTACAAGGCATATGTGCTTCACAAGGCCACCCCCAAGCTAGGAGAATCAATGGGAACCCAGGTATGAATAAAACCAATTGAGAACATACACAAACATAATACACAAAGTTACACCCTCCCATGGCTAGCACAAGGAGCTTTAAGTAAAGCTTAATATGGGTGAAGGTGAACCAAATACCCAATGGAAGAACTAGGCTAGAAATAAATAGACAAGCCTTCAACAAGGTAATTTCTTCCATTCATGAGCAACATAACTTCTCCTTACAACCCAAATCATACTCAACCAACTATGGCCAAAAACCCCTTATGACCCCCAAACATATCAATGCTACAAGCCTACCATGGACCCCATAATCCATGGTGCATCCCTCTCTCCCAAGGAGAGAGACTCTACACCAAGATTGCTGTCCAAAATGCCTTCACCTACAAGGATACTCTGCCCTCCCAAGGGTGAGTTTGGCCTTGAACAATCCCTTAAACATTATATAAAAGACACATAAAGATACATATTTTTACTTCACAAACAACACTAACACTGCTAGATCAGCATACTAGTAACATAAACACTATGCAACACAAAAAATAATTAAAATTCTTCATTCATTCATGGAAGCCATAAGTAAGACACCATAATGAAGAAGTAAAAAGCTTGAGTTCCACCAACCTTGAAAATATAAGTTATGGAATGAATGTTTCAGTAGAGCCCTTTCCTTTTGTTTATTGTATCCTTTTTCCTTCATGTTCCTCCCAATCCTCTTAGTGGTCTCTAAAGTTAGAGAGTGGGTGATTGAGATAAACTCTCTCCAATTTCCCCTCTAAATTCAAAATCTTCACATTCTCCAAGTCCTTGGAAGAAATGTGAGCTCCTATTGGTCACTCTTCCCCAACCCTTACACATTACTAAAAATGGGTTCTTTAAAAGGTGGCCTAAAAAGTTGACAAGCCTTTCCCTCCAAATGGAAGGTAGTCTTCCCAAGACCATGTTTCCAAAAGTTGATTTTCGGCCATCTTGGAAAATCAACTTTTTGGAGGCTTCCCAAGGTCAAAATAAGGCGTCCTATGGTAAAAAAATCCCTCTACCCATAGGTATATGAAGTGAAAAATAGGTTAAACTCAACACTAGGTGGCCATATGACCCCTCAAAAAACCCCAGTTAAGATCACCTACGAGTTCCAATCGATTTGACTACACTTTGGGCTCACAAACCAAGTGGTCATTATGGGGAACAAAACTAGGTACCGAGTGAGAAAGGTGGGTTCTCAAGATTTTCCAAGTGGACATGCCATGCCACATCACTTTCACAAAAAGTGTGCCAATTAACACTACATCACACATCACAACACACTTGGCAAGTCCACTTGTTAATTACACAATTTAATGGACACAATGCAAATAAAATACACACCATACACTATACGAAATAAAATACATTACAATGAGGTTTTTTGTTTTCCATAGATGCAAGCTTGGCTTTACAGAATTCACATAGGGTTAGACACGATTCTCCGATCAAATTCCATGGCCATGTTCCTGCACATTCAATTTAAATATCAGTAACCTCAAGAAGTAGAATCATCAAAATCCAAAATGCAGAATAGGGATTATCACACAAATTACATCCTTATAGTATCTATAATCATTCACCATAAATTTAATCATTAACTTACGAATAAACATTCGTAAACTGAATCATAAGAATATGATCTCATTAACTCACATGTCATGCTATTCATTCCTAATCTATATCAATCCTAATCTAGTTTTATCCAAATTACACAAGCATTAATTTTATCAATTCTAAAATCATCCCAATGACCTATAATCAAGTAACCAAATCCTCAAGTACTAATCATAATAATGCCCTAAAAATCAATAACATTTCATCACCTAACCTTTGACCTTTAATGAAATTAACATCTCAACATAATTTAAATCCCAACTGTCACCTTCCTAAATATCTCATATTAACATATATACCCAAATTGCAACATCTCAGTATCATCTAAATCAATCATCATAATGCCAATCATAATGTATCATAAGGTCAACATCATGAGTATGGAAAGCATCATAAAATATAATATGTGATCATCTAATGTAATCAAATCCCTGTTAGACGGGTAAAATATCTCAATTCATCAAAGCACTATGCTATTCACTAGGTCTATCATAATTATTAATGGTAAAACTATGATGGTTTTTGGGTGAGGCCTCACATCCTCCTCCCCTAGGCATAAACTTCCTCCTAGAAGTCACCCAACTTAGGGCCAAAGTCCCAATGTTGATATCTTATTTAGTTCATTGGATAAATTTCAAATCTTAATCTTATGCAACACAAAAATCTAATGATTATACCTGTTAAGGATATATTCTCCTTGGCTTAAGCACTTCTAAAATTTAAAAGTAAAACATCATACTATTGAACTATCTATCCAAAATTCAAAATCTAATATAAGTTTGCATCATTACCATATCTTCATCTAGCAACAAGATCATGCAAGGTAGTACCATCCAACACACCAATTATGGGATCTAAGGTCATAAGAAAATGTACTAAAACATGTAATGTTTTCCCTACAACATAACCGAAATGTATCGTAACATCACTCTTGATGTTGATTCCTATTAATTTTAATATCTGGTGTAAAGAACCAATATTAAGCTAAATATATCATTTGTCACTTTGCTAATCCTTATTTTATACCACTTTTATATTATATTTACTGATAACATCATAATATCTATGCAATAAGATCATAAAATAGTCTTATAAGGCCTTTTTATATCACAACCAATAAAAGACTCTTACCAACCAAGGCTACAAGTATGGTCATTGATAACGCTGATGACAAGGGTGAGCATAGTGTGATGGGAAGCTTCTCTCTATTTCCTCCCCCATATATGAAATAAAATATAATGGATTCCCCAATAAATCTTCTCTCTCATACAACCTACCAAGAATGAACTTGCCAACAATTTTCAACCAAAAGAGCCTCAACAACAATCATGAAATCCATATTTTAAAATTTGAAAGAACGATTCAATAAAGTAAGATTAAAAAAAAAAAGTGGCCACATTGGTAAAAATTCAATACAAAATAAGTAAAGACAAGTCCTTGAGACAATAGTGACACTAAAATAAAATTTGGCTAAGAAACCCAACACATAATTTAGTTACTTTCACTTTGTTAGAAAACACAAAAATAAAATAAAATTATGAACAAGGTAAAATAAAAGAAAATAAAATTAGCAATCCACATTATATCATGATCATTATTCACACTATGTGACCTTTTGAGGCCACTCAGAGGGAGAAGGGGAAATATCAACCTACATATCCTATAGCAATACACTAAATAGGACCTAACAAAGGATATAGCACTATGTTTTTTTATAAGGAATCCTTTCTTGGGGTGAGAGATGGACACACACAATAGGGAGGTAAGTACAAATATACTAATAATACCTAATCCATAGCTCTTCAACTACCTCCAAATATCTTTTCAAGGGTACTCATACCACAACATCTTCCTCTCCTTGAGAGAAGTTCTCACCATAATGTGGGTCACTTTTCTCTCATCCTCAACAAACATGAAAAACATCACAACAAAAAATGGCCAACACACACTTAGGCCTAAAGAATACAACAACACTATAACAATACTTACAAGAGTATCTATTTTATGGATAAGGAGATGACCAGAGACATGACTACTGATAAAATAACATCATGAGCATATTTACTATCATACTTAATCCATATGACTATTTGCACCATCTCAATTTCATAAAAATTTCTCAAAAGGGTTATATTTGCTGATCGACACTTGATGTCCACCATAACCTTCTCCAGGTTAGGTGAACAAGACACTTTCTTGGGAAACAACACATCTATCTTCACTCAACACATATGTTTACATAATGTCCACAATATTACCACATAAATATCTACTTCACACAACATCCCCACAAGCACACACATTACATCACGGGAAAGGGGTGTTTACAAATTTATACATGGTGTAAAGATAGATAGGTATGAATTTCTCTCTTTATTTCATTTATCAATTTATACAAAATATAATTAATTATTTTTTGATGATTACCCCATTAGAATTAAAATATATTACACTCACAATTTTATCTTATGTTCTTTTAAGTCAATACTCTCCATCTTATACATGATCAAATTTTAGTTCTTATTCGACTCGATTCGGTACATCTATCCTAAGGATTTATATTCCCCTTCCAAATTCCCTACACTACAACATATGAAATTCCACATTCATGTGGTAGCCTTTCCTACCCCTACTCATTTATAACAAAGAAGGATTTCAAATAATGTTCTCATACTAAGGTAAATAGATATTTTATCACTCATTATTTAGACACACATAATTTGCATCTTTTTATATTTTTTTGAGGTGGATCATTTTTCGAGAAGATTATGGTAAACTAATTTTCAGCTAACTTCGCAAGGCACAAACAAATACCCAAAATTAAAATCCCTAAATAAATAAATAAATTATATTCTTCTATTTATAATCACATTATCAAGGCTCCAATACTTATGTACTAACAATTAGCACAACATAGAATAGTCAAGTTATTTATGCTAGATTGAATGTATACTATCTCCATTGGTTCCATTTTAGTCTCTAAATTTTTCATTGATTGACCATAGTTTCATTACGTCATTTTCATTATTTTTTAAAACACTAACAAACAAGATCATTGATTCATAGCTAACACCTACCTTCTGGTAATTCATAAATACCTTACAATGTATTAGATCACAAAAGATTTATAGGTTACATTTCTACCTTGACCCTTGCATCATTCTTGGAAGTGTAACTCGATAAGTGTTTTCACATTTAATTACCAAAAGACTCTATTTACCCATGTATTGGCTTCATTTTAATATCGTATTATAATCACTAAGCAATGATATTGATTGGTAATTTGACACTGTATTCTTAAAAATCCTCTTTAAGTTTTTATTCATGCATTCTGAAGCAATTCCTAGGTAGTAGAATTTTCCTTTACTTATCTAAATTAATTTTCTCTTCCTATTCAAAGGTGGGTTTCTAATGTGTTGATCCATTTTACTGACCATGCAATTTATTATATTATTACTCCTAATGTAACTTTCTTTTTTATTTTGTGTGTTTGATAAAGTACCTCTTTTATATGTTTTAAAAGGAACATGTGAGAACATTTATGCATCAAAGACACCCAAAATAAAAGGTTCTTAAAATGCTTCCTCCCAAGTATTTATTTATTTTTAATTTTCTTGTACTATTAATACAACATTTTCACTCCCTATGATCTATTCCCCATTCAAGCATTAGATAAACCCCGCGATAACTAATCCATTCCTTCATGCGAACATAATAAATAACCATATTTCCTTATGTCTTAATGTTACTTACTATTGGGGTCAAAAGAATTTGAATTCCTATTTTCATCGCCTTTTATAAATATTCCCTTAACTTGAGTTATTAAAATATTCTTACATTCCTTGTCTAAGTCTTATATATAGAGAAATTGTAATCCTTTAAGCGATTATTGGACCCAAAACTTCCCCAGTGTTGCAAAACCTGACTCTGATACTAAAATGTCATGACCAAATTTTATTGGCAAAACATAATTTTATTTATTTATTTATTAAATTAAATTAAAGTTTAAAATATCTTCTTGTCATTATACGGTTGCAAGCTAAGTATTATAAAGGTTAAATATGAATGAGGGGAGTCATGACAAGTTGGGCTCGTACTTGCCAACATCCCTCATATAGTAGATCAAAAGATATAGGTTTCAAGGCTATCATTTAGGTTAGGTTATAAAATTAATTAAGAGAATTTTCCCATTATAAAATATTTAAATTAATTTCTTAAGTTATCTAGGCAACGTTTTAATATCATGGTTCAAAAATATAACAGTTCCCCAAATATAAATTATCTAACTTAATAACTCTATTTAATCACCTTGATTTAACTAATAATTAAACACAATTATTAGATGATACTAATCCCTTAAAAAGATTATTTAAATAATATTTTCCCTAATTTAAATAAAACTCCTTCAACAAATTTTTTATTTGGGTTTACATAAATTATTTACCCATAAAATGAAGAATATCCCCTTAGACAAATTTTCTGCTTAAGCATACAATAATCTCTTCTAAAGACCATTTAATCTTTAATTAACAACACCAAAATTTAACCTTTACTTTAATAATTATCTTTCCTTTAAAACTGTTTCATTATATCTTGTCAATTCAATTAATATTTCCACCATAGTTCATATTAAATTAACTAACTAGGAAAAATTTCCTCCCTAATATGCCTATTGTTTAATATTTTATTTCTTAAAGCATTCCCATTAAATAATCAAGTCACATAAGTTTGTTTTGTTTTTTTTATAGTCAATTTATAATTACCTCCAAAAAAAAGAAATATGTTTGTTTGGAGAAAAAAAAAACACAAGTTAAAATAAGTTAAAATCATTTGTTAAAAGATATTTTATTGTTAAAAGAAATTACTTACGAAAAGATAAAGAGATGGGAAAAAGTGAAATTCAAATTGGGGTTGACCTTTTTTCGCTAACCCTAATTCAAAATTAGGGTTAGGGTGAAAATATCAATACCCAATAGAACTTTTTTTCTCATTTCTCCTCTATTCTCTCTCTCTCTCTTACAAACCCTAAATGGCTTTTCTTATTTTCTCCCTCATTTGGTTTACAGGTTGCTTGAAGAGATTAATAATGGTGGATTCAAGAGAAGATGTAATAATAGATATATACTCATAAGTGTATATATATATATATATATATATATATATATATATATATATATATATATATATATATAACACCTTACATAGAAAAACAAGAGTGCCCTCAAGATATAAATAGAGGTATTGCTATTTTTTTTTCCTTTTATAAGTATGTTGCATAATTTTTTTTTGATTTTGAAAGTATATATATATATATATATTAAAAAAACCTTTATTTTTTTTTTAAAAAAAAAAATTCATGGAGGGCTACACTTACTCTTGTGGCCTACCTGGAGTTGCTGGGAGTGACAGAGCCGCCATAGTCCAGCGACCTGGTCACTGGCTATGGAAAACACCACCCTTGGGTGGGCCACCACAGACCAATGGCCAGCCGCTGGCTGTGGCAGCAGCTCCTCCTATTGAAATGGAAAGATAAGGGACTAAGAGGGGAGGGGTGAATCAGTACCCTCAAAATTTTTTAACTATATACTCAATCTGCAAATAATAGTAACTAATCTATCCAACTGAATCCATTATTTGCAACATTTATTCAAATGACTTGTAAATGTAAAGTGCATGAAAAACAAACAATAACTCAATCACATAACACAGATATTTTGGTTACTCAGAAACCCTTGTGAGAAGGTAAAAAGTGTGGTGGGGATAACACCCACAAATTCTTCACTACTATAGATAATTAAGTATGTCGGTTAAGGCTACAAGTTGTGATCACTTTTGGTGATCTTACCCTATTAGGAGTAATAATAAGATCGACTAGATCTACCTTGTTAAAGGATTTAAACAACACTACTTGAGTGTGTAGTTGGTTAAGAGATTTACAATCAGACTGTTAAGTCTACTCTGTTAAGAGATTTTTCTAACTCTGTTACAATCATTAGAGAATAACAGAAAGTATCTATAAATGACAACTAAACTTGTCTGAATCAAATCTATGATATACTTAGTAAATATCACCTGAAAGTGTAGTATTTTGTCCTCTCTTCTGCTCAGTTGCCTTGACTGATTCTGAATAAACTAAATTTGTATCTCTGAATACTGCTCAAATCATGTCTGAATTTTGATGTCTTTAAGGTGGCTACTACTTCAAGTTCTACTACTTGATTCACTTGATCCTTCTCCTTATACTTGTTCTCATTATGTCAAAATGACATGAATTATAATTATATAACAAATTGCTATGATTTCCATAACTGTCATGACCTAATTAGGTTTACAACTTCTTAGAAAAAACCTAAGATGTATAGTATACAAAATTAACCTAGATCTGACTATTACATAAGGATCATCATCACATTTAATGATTACATCTATAATAAATAATCTTTGATCTTGGTAAAATGTTTAATGAATTCATTGTAACCATTTACATAGATAAATGTGCCATAATAGACTACTATGTCATTTCTTGGATCACTTGGTAAACACAACCAATACTGCTCGGTAAATATACTGGTACTCGGTGTCCAGTGTGCTCGATGTTTACTGACGTTTGGTGCTTAGTATACTCTAATGCTCAGTAAAACTACTCTGGTGTCTAGTTAAACTTGTTTCCATTTAGTTCTCGGTACTGCCTTATGAATGCTCTATAATGCCCCGCCAGGGAACCCAAGAGAATTTAACCTAAAACATGCTACTAAGTTTGATGAATAATTTTTTTTTCTAAAGTTAACATACAAGATAAACAACAATGCAGATGCAATTACCATTTACTCACATTAATACAACATCCAACATAGATTACAAGACTCAAGGGTTCCATGACGTAGAATTACTTAAGAACAAAACACAACTAAAGAAAGATGATAAAAGATTCCATAACATATAAATTACAATTACAACTTACATCAATAATTACAATCCTCATGGACATCCATGATAACTAAATATACTGACATCCACTGCACATGTTGCAGGGTATGTAATAATAAATCTAACATAGAAGTACAATGACCATATTAGGTATCACATGCGATACTCTAATATAGGATTACAATAATGAAGATATGATAAGAAATCATCAATGAAGAAGCAATGAAGAAACATAAAGGCATCCAACTACAGAAGTATCATCAGCACCGGCACCAGGACGTTGAATCTCAAATGGTAAAGAATCACTACCACCCATTTGTGTAGAACCACAAAGGCCCACCCCACCGTGCTGAGGAGATAACAACAAACCCCAATCAGATGACCAAAACCAAACAAGGATAACCACTGAGCAAGGAATCTTGAAAGCGCTCTACTCAAGGTTTACAAATAAAAGTGGAAGGTGAGACACACTAATCCAGAGGCATAAACATAAACTCAGGAGATGACTTAGGCTACATGCTATGGGAGTGTCATCACATGTCTAATTACTTGAGTACCTTGGACTGGTCTCAAAGGACCCCAAACTCTCAAGCATTGAGTTACCCTAGATCTAGCCACTCTGGGCCCTAGACCCTCAATACGATCCATGTGGGATTAGAATACTATATCATGGATATGAGGAATTCTAATCATAACCATACTCTAAATTATCTTTTTAAATGAACTCTACAAGTTTTAATTACTAAGTTATCACTTAATTACATAACCTACAATAGGTTACCCAGGTACTGACAACTTTGGGTCTCAGCCCCTATTGTAAGCCACTCCCCTACGATGCACCTATTCAACCTCCCCTAGGCTCACAATCTCATAAATATCCAACAGGTATACAACCAGGTAATCCTAGATGCAGTTTCACACACAAGAAACTGACATGATTACAATGATACCACAAACCAATAATAAAGCAAGAAGAGCCCATAAGGTCGAATCAGGAATGATAATCAAAATAAGAACACACATCAACATGATACCGAAAAACAATCCAACTGATACACAACCCTACCTCTGGTTTCCCCCTAGGCCATCTAATGCCCGATATCACACAATGCACAAGAATACAGTAGCATGAATGAAGAATACAACATTCACAACTTAGTAAACTAAAATTGATCTACAAGCATTTAAATTCCATATTCACCATAATTGAATTCAAAAGTATAAACAAATAAGACTGCTAGGAGAAAATTATCATAAACATTACAATAATATCGTATTGAAAGAAAATATCCTATATACGTACCAAGATCTCACTTACAATAAAACACCCAATTTCACTACAAAGTCTCCAACTCCCAATAATCGATAATTTGAAATAACATATATAGGGAAAAACATGAATTAATGATATATATTAATGTACACACCTAAGCATTTCTTATAAATAAAAGATTACTAATCTAATCAATTGACTCATACTATGAAGGCAGATACTTTATGAATTTAATCACTCTTTTCCCGTTAATAAGTCTCCATATCAAATAATCTATTACTTAAATGAATATATCTCAAAATAGCTTAGAAACAATACCTCAATATAACTAGGTCAAAATCTAACAATTTTGTTTAACATAGTTAATTTGCAATTCTAGTTTAATCAAATAATCCAATTAAATATCAATTTAACTATATCGTCTAAATAAATTGAGATAGATTACAAATAAATTAACCTACAAAATAAACCAAAATACGTATTAATTAATTTATAAAAACGTAAATTAGAATAATATATATATTAATTAAATAAATTATGAATTTAACAAAACTTAAATTAATCTAAAAACAAATTAATAATAATGACTAAATTAATTATCAAGTAAAAATTTTAAATAAACAAAAATCTTTTTTTATTTATTTAAAAGAAATGAAAACACTTTTGGGGGGAACCTTGCGGGCCCCACGCCCCAACCTGTGCATTGTCTCCCCCATGCGCAAGCAGTGTGTACTGCCTACGACACAGTACCCACTACTACACGTAGGCCCATGCGGTGGGGGGGAATAGGGTACAGTGGTGGTCCCGCCCCTTCCACCCTTAAAACAATTTTTTTATAATTTTTTTTATAAAAAACTTTAACCTGCCAAAAACAACGAAAAGCACATTTATATATATATTTTAATATATTTAAATATATATTATTTTATTTCATTTGCATTTTTATTTAATTTATTTATTATCTATTTACGAAAATAGGAGAAACTATAAGACAAATACATTTTTTTCTTTCTTAAATAAAAATATAGAAAAACAAAGCTATTATAACAAGATGTATTTAAACATATATATTTCTTTTGTCTTTTCCAGAACTTTACATGTGACTATGTAACTTTTATTTTGACTGAATATTTTACAGAATGACTTTCTTTTTCGCAAAGTGTCATTTTCTACACAAATGGATTTTATAGATAGTAAATTGACTTTCTACCAAGATTGGGTTTATGTGACTAATTTTGTCCTATTCTGGTAATTTTTTTTTTGACTGTATAATTTACACAGAATGTATATTTTTTCCAGAATGTAATTTTTTTCCAAGCCAAGTTGAATTTCCTCAAAAGCCCATTAATTAATTTCAAAAACTCAATAGTATAAACTATAGCTAGATTAATTTTTCATTTTCTAAGTGATCTAGGATGAATTTTCTCTTGAAATTTCAACAACATAACCCTACTATGCCAAGTCATAAAATAATCTAATAACCAAGAATCTAAGGGTTTATTAACACCCAAAATGAAAGCAAAACTATAAACAAATTTATAGAAATAAATCAAAACAAGCATATGAAAACATTGAAAATTCCACAGATAAATTTACAGGGAGGTTTCTTCAAACCCTACCTCAATTCCAATGCTAGAACTGTAAAAGAATGCCTGTAGAATGTTGAAACTTCTAGATCTAACAATAGATGAACTCAATCCTGCAGATCTGAATCATAGTGTATACAAAGCCCAATTCCATATGCAAGCAATCTGCACCCAGGAAACTCAAGCACACACAAAAGCTCAAGAATAACAAAAATGTCAAAATTTCTCCAAAAGCTCTCTCCTTAAAAACTCCAACAACCTGATTGAAAACAAATGAATTCTATTTCCCCCTATTAGGGATTCAACTCCACCATTCATGCAAACCCTAGATGACTCATAAGACATCTCCTATTCAAACTCATACTCTTAATGTTGAAAGAAATTACTAATTATTAATTAAAAATACATATTTTATGCACAACTCAACTTAGTCTCCTAAAGACAAGTTGTCTCCTTTTTGAAACATGACATATTCAAACTTAATAAAGCACATGTTATTATTAAAATCTATTATTAAATAATTTAATATTCCAAACATCATTAAATTATGCAATTTAATAATTTAAAATCTAATGGACCATATTAATCCTATTTTCACATAATTAATTAATTAAAACCAAATATCCTAATATTTGATTTTTAATTAATTAATAATCATACAAAAATATAGGAAATAAATTTAAAATTATTTTCTAATTATAATATTAATTTTCATGACTATAGAAAATCACATAATTCAAACAACAATAAATCAAGATTATCAAATAAACATACAAACTCAAAGAAGGGATCCACGAACTTTGTCACTTGACAAATTTAGGTAGGGTAGTCAATAGATACTTATCCAACACTTAGGATAAATGGGCTTAGGATAGGGTTTTGGGTCTGTATATTATATCCCCTCTTTACCATTGAGATGAATGTTTGTGGGCACGCTCACTCCTACCAATTCAGGGAAGATGATGCCCTGTACCTGCAAACCTGTCATCACAAGACAAAGCATGTACATACAATATTATATATAGGAAGCAACGATAGGGTATGGTCGGACATGTGGATCTCGACTATGCAAGTAACTACATCTCCATCCTCTACCACACAAACACGTCAAATAGATACAAACACATGATAACCATACACATGCAAGTATGGGGTAAGTACATCATGATCAATATAAAACATATAATCTAACATCATGAAACATCATCATCTAATCTATGCATACACATGGTAAACATATAACAATAATCCATAATCACCATTTAATGAAACAATAACTGATCACATGAAAAGTGACCTAAAAGAATTCGGTCATACAACTGAAACATGAAGAAAACTAAAAGAAACCTATGGGTGGGTACTACATACTCAGTATGAAGGCTTGTATGTCTAACCAAATAGCATAATGTAGCTTGTAGTTCTTTCTTTTACTGACTGATCAACATAGATAACCAACTGATCCATTTTGATACTAAAGACAACATCAAATGCTCAAATACAGATAACAATCTCCCCTTTTGGCATTAGTATCAAAACTTGTAATATATATACACTGATATATCTTTCACTATCCTTACTTCATACATACATGACACAATTTATTCAAAAACTTCATAACTCCCCCTCGATGCATGCTCCCGGTATGTATGTAGTACACTTATCATATAATTATACAATTTGACATATACATTATATTTCCCCCTTTCTGAGATTAATGCCAAAACTCAAAAATATTAACTTACATCTTGTCAAAAATGTGCTGATGGGTTTTCTTCAGAGAATCCAAGAGGTTTTCCCATTCCTCTTTCAAGTTGGTGAGAGCAAGGTGCTCAAGGCTGACTTGTGCATGGATGTCAAATATGTTCTCCAACACTGAAATCTCTGGTATTGCAACTAAAGCTTGCGCTTTGACAATATGATGCTCAATTATTTTCAAGTGGGGAAGCAACTCTGATTGTATCTTAGTGATTTGATCACTTATTCTATCCTCCTACTTCCTCAAATCTCCTCTTAACTATTTGAGTTCTTGAACTTTAAGTATATGCTTATGAAAAGCATCCGGCTCAGTTAAGGAGGCATTTGCATAGGCTTGGATTTCGGTATCCATCTTTTTAATCTTTTCACTGATCTCAACAGTGAAACTCTCCATAGTGAAAATCTTAACTAACATTTGAATTATGCTCTGAGTAATAGATTGTACATTGGCAATTATCTTAGAAATCTTTACCTTATTTATTGCTACTTCTTGGTTGATCTTTTCTACCATTTTGTCCTATATTTTTGACTCTGCGCTTTCTTCAAGTCTCTTCTCTACATGAATATCCAGGGTGTTTATTTCCTATACAAGAGTGGCAAGTTGGTCCATTATTGGTGTGTCTTCATTTATCTAGACCTCAGGTACAACCTGTTGCAAGATGTCTCTCACATCCTCAAGAATTTTCTTGCTCTTACACTCTTTATTTAGCTTCTCCTGAGCTACATTCCTTGTGCATAGTTCCCCATATTTTCTCAACTCTTCAGGGTCTAAAGTCCTCGGGTCATATTCAGGTATTACAATGACTTCATCTAGTGTGACTGACCCTTTACCATGCTTTTTATTCTTCTTCTTCGGCTCTTGTGGTGAATCCTTAACAAAAGGAATAATGTCCTTTACCTCAACACTCGGTTTTTCTTGTCTGGTAGATACATCATCTTCTTTATTATGCTCCTCAATAACCTATGTGTCAGTTGATACAGAGGGAGCTTTAGATGTAGTGTCTGGTGGTGTGGTCTTAGTAGTCTTCAGGTCATCTTGGCCCTATGTCTCTGCCTCTTTTTCCTTAGGCTCTTTTGTCTTAGCAGACATGCTTGTCCCTTGTTCCCCAGATGTGTCCTTCGGTTGCTCAGGGATTGACCCTTTGGGTTTCTCCTTAGAGATTATTTCAATTGCTTCCATTAGGATAGGAAGATCACCCGATATAGATCTTATTGCTGGCTTAGTAGTGAGTCCCTCATCTTGTGTTTTTTCTCCAATAATGGTAATATCCTCATCATATTTAATGTCATCAGGATCACCATCTTTGATGTCCTCAATGAGTACATCAAGTGCATTATTGTCAATCCCTTGGATTTCAACTTGATCGGGTGCATCCTGAGTTAAAATCATTTCCTCGGTGGCATCTGTTGTATCAGGTACCTCCGTATTTGATATGTCAATACTCTATTTCGATGCCAAATCTACATCATCTTTATGTATTCCCTTAGCTTTTCTCTTCAATTTCTTCTTGGGAATAATGGCTAAGGCCATCTTTTCTGACTCTTCTCAGGCTTGTACAATTGAAGTCTAGATGAGTTGTCTATTCTCATCTATGTCTACCAGATTTTCATCAAGTATCTGTAGTGCCTAGTTATTTACTCACACTAGTACATTTGAGACCTTTTTTTGACGATAGGTCATCTGAATTGGGATGGTTTACCATCAATATAATGACACCACCCGACGTCGTAGTTTTGCAGTTAGAAAAACTAATGGTTTCGATTGGCATCATAATTATGATGACAATGGACATCTCAAGAAGGGGGTGCCAACAAGGCGAACCTGGTGTTAGACCTATTTGTGGCCGTCCCAATTATGACGCCCACCCGTCACAAAAAATAAAAATGACAGCGACCAGTCAGAACCTTTCGATGGGTTTCCATCATTTGTAATTTGTTTACTGATGAAGATGCTATCAGTGCGATGGATATCCATCAGAAGTGTGCGACAAATATACATCATTGGTAGTTTTTAACAATAGAAATGTTGTACATGCAATGGAGACCCATCAAAATTTTACGACGGCTATCTATCATTTATAGTTTTTTACCGACAACAATGTTGTGGATGTGATGGCTGGATGTCAGATTATTTTGACAGATAACCGTCATTGTTTTATGGCTGTCGCAATTGCAATGAAAATTAGTTGTTTTAAAAAATATATATATTTGTCGATCGAGTTGGTATCGATTGAGAAGGGTGTTCTTGCAAATTTGGTTCTTGTTCATGATTTGGTTATGGATCATTTGGAGATGAATTTTTAGTAGATTCAGTAGTGGCTCATGGATTATTGAGTTAGATGTGATGTCGAGAGAGTGACATGTAGAACTTGCACATTGGAGATTCATTGATCACTATGGTGTCCCTGATGACTTGGGAGAAGTCTTTTTCTTGGTGAACTGAGCTGAGAGACTTAGATTATAGAAAGTGGGTCATTTGATGAAACTTATGAGACATTGGATGCCTCTTCATAGCGGGTTTGTGGTGTGGTCTGTGGTGTTTCTTTGTGATTGGGTTCTTGGTAGAGATCTATTGATTTGGTAGCCATTGAGATGAATCGATATATTTGTCGTACATGGATTGAGATCTTAAATTATTGAGCTTCTCTTTGTTTCGAGAATATTTTCACATTCTCTACTTAACAGGGTCAACCATGTGAGGGTGGAAGCTCATCTGACCCCTCCTAGGAGCCTCTTATGATCCTTTATGACATTTTAAGACCTCTAAGATGTATTCTTAGGGATTGTAAAGGGTCGTTAAGGGTCATAAGGGGCCCTGGGACACAACAACTAAGAAACATAAATGTAGGCATCATGGTCACAATTTTTTGGAAACACATAATTGAGTGGTAGACCAAAACCCATAGATAAAAAATAAATTTAGAGAGCGCAGGAGGAGAGAGATAACGATCAAAATAATATAGGGATCATATATTATTTTGGTCATTATCACTCTCCTCCACTCTCTAAATTTATTCTTTATCTATGGGTTTGTTTACTGCAGTGTAAACTTGGAACTAGAGGAGTGATATATAGTTGTGTTTCATCATCTGGGTATACCATTCTATTATGTTGTGTCTCCAAAAAATTGTGACCATGATGCCTACATTTATGTTTCTTAGCTGTTGTGATATCTATATTTATGTTTCTCATTTGTAGTGTTTATGTGCATGTTCTTTATGTGTGTCATTGTGTTGAGGCAAAAAATAAATTAGATCACTCAGTTATCGATGGTGAAGAATTAGAATACCCTATAGGAGAAGTGGTTGTAACTAGTACATGGCTTAGATGGTATGCTATGAAGAACCCTAGGTTGTGATTGTTCGAGGAATGGGAGACACACAAAAATATTCTTCATTATTCAAACCTCATCGTTACATCAAATGTCCACTTGATCAAATATGGGGGAAGACCACATAATAAAACTCTTTGGAAGTTTTGTGAGTCAGATCATGAGGCAATACTTGAGACAATCAAGGGTAGGGTAGATCCAATTGGTTCATTGGACTAAATGGAGATACAAAATATTGTAATGTCAAATTTATATAGCACTGTAAATTGGATGGACTATAAATTTCCCATGAATTACCCCATATGTATAACAAGAAGTTTGTAAGGATTAATGACAACCTTTCTCTTCTATTTTTTGGGGCAATATCGGAGGTTTTCTCTACTCAACGCTTTCCACTGGTGCTCCTAATGAGAATAGAGAGAGGCTAGGGAATCTTACAAGCCTAAAATATAGGTATACACTATATGGCCTCATAATTACTCAGCCAAAGGGGTTTTTTGATTCGAAAGACTTAGCAGCCTCCAGGGCCATTTTCTTTTCTATTGCATTAATAGGACGTCTGCTAGAAAAATTATGACTGTGCATCCCTCTACTCATCTCTTTAGTTTTTGTTTTCATAGATTTCACCATATAATGTTCCTTTTCGGTAAGAGATGGATGGAAATGTTTAGGACTCTTGGAAGAATGGCCTACATACAAATAAAAACTTGTGGTTATTCAAATGGTAAGTTCAGAGTTTCACATAATTTGGGAGAAATGAGTTTGGAAAGACTTCAATCTTTCATTGAGGGAAATGATTTTACTTATGTTGAGAAGAAACCTTAGGTTTTTTCACTTCATTTTCAGCGTCTTCTATTGATTTTCTTTTCAACTCAATAGATAATTTTTTGTTCATCAAGTGATCAAAACTTGTCAGAATAGCACTTGTGGAAGGATCAGGGCATTTCCTCTATGACTCAAAATCACTATGGATCTTCTTAGAATGAAAAAAAGAAATATCTTTTTCACAGCCATTCTTTTGAGAGTCATGAACATTTCCATCCATCTCTTATCGAAAAGGAATGTCATATGGTGAAATCTATGAAAAGCAAAAATTGAAGAGATGAGCAGAGGGATGCGTAGTCATAATTTTTCTAGCAGACATCCTATTAATGCATCAGAAAAGAAAATGGCCCTAGAGGCTGCTAAGTCTTTCAAATCAAAAAACCCCTTTGGCTTAGTAATTATGAGGCCATATAGTGATAGATTGACATTTTAGGCTTGTAAGATTCCCTGGTCTCTCTCTATGCTCATTAGGAGCACTGAAAGAAAGAGTTGAGTAGAGAAAACCTCTGGTATTGCCCAAAAAAATAGAAGAGAAAGGTTGTCATTAAATCTTGCAAACTTCTTGTTATACATATGGGGTAATGCATGAGTAATTTATAGTCCACCCAATTTACAGTGCTATATAAATTTGACATTACAATATTTTATATCTCCATTTAGTCCAATGAACCAATTGGATGTTCCCTACCCTTGATTGTCTCAAGTATTGCCTCGTGGTCTGACTCATGAAACTTCCAAAGAGTTTTATTATGTGGTCTTCCCCCATATCTGATCGAGTGGACATTTGATGTAACGGTGAGGTTTGAATAATGAAGAATCTTTCTGTGTGTCTCCCAATCCTCGAACAACCACAACCTAGGGTTCTTCATAGCATACCATCTAAGCCATGTACTAGTTACAACCATTGCTCATATAGGGTATTCTAATTCTTCACCATCGACAACCGAGTGATCCAATTAATTTTTTTCCTCAACACAATGACACAAATAATAATTTTTCCCTTCTTCATTGTCTTCAGGTGCAATAACAACAAAAACATAGCCTATAATGATATAAACATAATGAGGACATTAGTTTACTGAATATTTATGATAAAGTACTAAATTTGAGATTATTTGTATGTGGAAAATTTACCTGATTGTACTAGATCAGATAAGTGATCAAAGTTAATGGATGATTCCATTTCTATCAGTTGTAGTGATTCATGGGGATGATAGGAGGCAAGTGGACTCAAAATACGTGTATACCATTTGTCAAACACCAGATCTACCATATTTACATCTATACCATTCATCAAATAGTGAGCTCATAAAATAATATATTTAGTCTTAATAAAATATTCTAAAACAACATATATTGTGTGAAGTGTTTGATCTCTCTTTATTTTTGTTGTTGTTGATATTCACTATGTGGTACTCCCCATTTATGATCATTTCATGAGGAAATGTCTTGATGGCTTGCAGGCTACAAGCTAGGGCATCATGCATTATTTATGAGCTCACTATTTGAGCACCGACCAATTAAATAGAGACATGAGGTGCTCAAATAGTGAGCTCATGAACAATACATGATGCCCTAGTTATAGGTAGTTATCTCTTCTATAATGATGGAGGACTGAAAGGTAATGATCAATGAGGTTGCTGCTATTAGATCATACATTAATACACTTACTATTTTGAATTTGAGCTCGGGCATCATGCAATGTTATTGCTATCATTGGATGCTTTCTACTGTTGTGCACCATATATTGTTTTATACACTATTTATTTCATTGAGACTATGAGCTATTATAGTTGACTATATTATTTTGGGGTTTGATCTATTGTAGTTGTCTCTTTTTTCTTTGAATCATTGTTTACAATTACTTTTGATGCAATATTTGTGTGAAGAACAAGAACAAAATGGTGAATGAGTGTATTTGACAAAGATAAACATGACACATTTTGTTGGGCTGATTGGGTTGGCCTGGTAACATTTACATGGCTTGGCCAGATATTAAACAATAAGCTCATGAACAATGCTAGTATTAAATAGTGAGCTCATGAACAATGTATGATACCCTAGCTTACAGCTCGCAAGCCATCAAGATATTTCCTCATGAAATGATCATAAACGGGGAGTACCACATAGTGAATATCAACAAAAAAATAAAATAAAGAGAGATCAAACACTTCACACAATGCCTTGAAGGTAATAGAAATAATGCCCTAGCTCTCAAAGCTTGCAGGTCATCAAGCATTCCAAATGAAAAGATGTAAACAATGCCAGTATTAAACAGTGAGCTCATCAACAATGTATGATGCCCTAGCTTGCAGCCCGCAAGCCATCAAGACATTTCCTCATGAAATGAACATAAATGGGGAGTACCACATAGTGAATATCAACAACAGAAAAAATAAAGAGAGATCAAACACTTAACACAATGCCTTGAAGGTAATAACAATGATGCCCTAGCTCTCAAACCTTGTGGGTCATCAAGAATTCCAAATGAAAAGATGTAAACAATGACAGTATTCAATAGTGAGCTCATAAACAATGTTATATGATGCCCTAGCTTGTAGCCCGTGAGCCATCAAGAAATTTCCTCATGAAATGATCATAAACGGGGAGTACTACATAGTGAATATCAATAGAAAAACAAATAAAGAGAGATCAAACACTTCACACAATGCCTTGAAGGTAATAGCAATCATGCCCTAGTTCTCAAAGCTCGCGGGTCATCAAGCATTCCAAATGAAAATATGTAAACAATGCCAGTATTCAATAGTGAGCTCATAAACAATGTATGATGCCCTAGCTTGTAGCCCGTGAGCCATCAAGACATTTCCTCATGAAATAATCATAAACAGGGAGTATCACATAGTGAATATCAACAACAAAACAAATAAAGAGAGATCAAACACTTCACACAATGCCTTGAAGGTAATAGCAACGATGCCCTAGCTCTCAAATCTCATGGGTCATCGAGCATTCCAAATGCTAAGATGTAAATAATGCCACTATTAACATTCATATTGTGCCATTAAATCAACAAATGCCATCAAAATGAAATTGAGTTAATGAGAAGACAAAGCTCGAATGCCTACCTCAAGTGCCAGTGCCCTCTTCCCACATGGTGTAGGTGTCTTCACGCACACCAAACTTGAATTCCCTTTTTGCACCACGCAAAAGTGCAGTGTCATCTTCGGGGCAGCTCTTCAAATTCATAAAAATTACAAATGACACTTTCATTTTCAAAATTATAAAATTACAAAAATTTCATTAGCTCAAAGCATATAGAAATTCAAAACAGTAGGATATCTTAATCTTTATGAGCTCAAATTCAAAATAGTAAGCGTATTATTTTATTACTGATGTCCCTATTTGATCTAATAGCATCAATATAACAAAAAGAGCACCGACCAATCAAATGGGGACATGAGGTGCTCAAACAATGAGCTCATAAAATAATATATTTAGTCTTAATAAAATCTTATAAAACAACATATATTGTGTGAAGTGTTTGATATCTCTTTATTTGTTTTGTTGTTGATATTCACTATGTGGTACTCCCCATTTATGATTATTTCATGAGGAAATGTCTTGATGGCTTGCGGGCTGCAAGCTAGGGAATCATTCATTATTTATGAGCTCACTGTTTGAGCACTGACCAATCAAATAGGGACATAAGGTGCTCAAAAAATGAGCTCATAAAAAATATATTTTGATGCAGTCAAGGATGGTGGATCCAGTTAAGGACAGTCCAAACCTTGCAGCCAATAATCAACATAGTGGAATACTCAACAACATAACAACAAAATAATTGTTTAACTCTAATTTTCATTAACATGCCCAGCTCTAAGGCCTTTGAGGTTAGGGCCAATTATAATTAGAAACAATTCTGCAAGATCCATAGATATCCAATACAATCTTAGCTAGTTCATCTCTGAAAACCCTAAGGTAGATCTAAACTTGAGCTTGCAAGCCTCCAAGAAATCTCCTTGTCTCCAAGTGTGCAAACCACTAGCTCTGCAACTACAAACTATCAGATAACAATCTGATCTACAAGATCATGCAAGATCTTTTCCACAACTTCACCAACTCCAGCTTTCAGAACCTTAGATTTGATTTGCTAAGTCTTCTAAGTCATGAACTTCTATCTCTCCTCATGATCCCTTCATTCCCTTCCTAAACATCTACCCAAACATCCTATAAATACTAATCATTAGCCACAAGTTGGTTGGATGAAACCATTAACTCCCCCCAACAATTATTAAATGAAATACAAGTCAGCATCAAAATAGCCTTACAAAAATTTAATAAAACATGTCGGCCTGTAACAACAACTACCAATAATAAATACACCAAGTCGGCCCAACAAATCACATAGAACTCCAGTTGGTAAACCATAACTATCGAGCAATAGTGAAATAACCAAGCATGCCAGGCACCATTGAGCACCAGTGTCGACCGAGCACTACAAGCATTTCTGAGTAATAGTTTCACTGAGTGCTAGAGATTACTGAGTTCCTTCAATGACTAAGCTTCCTTCAATGACCAAGACTGTCGGTCAAGGCTACAACCAAGTAACACTAGCCAAACATACACCTCCCATGTAGATTCACTGAGTACCCTAGAATGCCCCTGCATCAAACACCCTAGCTTTGAAAAGATGTTCATATGTGAGAAGAACATCTTCCAGGATTCAGCACATAAACCCTAAACTAGTTCTTCACATACAAGTCCTCCACCTTTTTAGCTTGCATACTCTTCCACTTTAGCTTTCTCTGTCTCTTTAAGTCTTTCCTTGACAAAACACAGGTCTATTCTCCATACTAATTATTCATTTTCTCTGGATCCACCAACTCAACCTGGCTACCAATACTCAAGCTTCTCCTACTAAGTGTTGTATCCAGCAAAGGCATCATGGAAAACTTCCTGTCATCCTTCTTAATAGTAAACACATTTTTGACATAGTCATACATAGCTCTACAATCATATTGCCAAGGTCTACTGAGAAATATATCACAACTATTCATCTTCACAATGTCACATAACACGAGATCCTTATACTGGCCAATCTGAACATCAATAAAGCATTATTCTCTTACTTCTAGAGCATGAACATCTTGTAACCAGCCAATCCTATAAGGACAAGGATGCTTAATTCTATTCAACCCAAGTTTTTGAACCATGTGCTCAGAAACAAGGTTATCAGTACTACCACTATAAACAATAACATCACAGATTTTACCTCCATACTTGCATCAGGTCCTAAACAAGTTACTCCTCTGACAAGGTTCCTCCTTTGTACCGAGCAATGTTCTCCAAAGTAGCAAGTTCTCAGATTTAGGTTCATTCTCATTCACCACAGTAGTTAATCGGTCACCAAGCTTCTTTTGTGTACACTCAAAAGAATGGTGCCCTTCCTCTCCATAGTTATAGAAATTACCCTTAAAGATAACTCTACCTATCTTTTTCTTCAGTTCCACAGGTTTCTATTCATCTTCTGCATAAGTCAGTTTATCCTTCACCAAGTGATCAATATTTTCCTTCCCTCAGGGATTACTATGTTGTTTCCTCCACAAATTATCCTTTTCCTTCAGAGCATACTGATAAGCATCTTCAACATAATCAATCTTCAGCATACCAAGCTCATCCTAAATATTGAATCTAAAACAATTCACATACCGAGATACCTTTTCCTTACCAAGCTCTCGATGTCTAGACTGAATAGTAAGTTTTTAGAACTCCACGGTATAATCTTCAACAGATAGATCCTTGTGTTTCAAATTTTGCAACTTCTTAAACAAGTCAAGCTCATAGTCAGAAGGTGTGAACTTAGCTTTCAACTTAGTCAACCTCAACCTCCACTGATTGATCTTCATTTCACCTTCAACTTCTCTATCTCTTTGTAGTTCTTTCCACCAAAGAGCAGCATGTCCTTTTAACTTTGTCTGCACTAATCTCACCTGAAGAGGATCTTCAATTTCTTCTAGCTCAAATAAATCTTCAAGTTCACAAATCCAATCAATCAAGTTCTCGAGCTTCAAAGTACCAAAGAAAGTAGAAACTTCCATTTGGTAACTACTACTTAATCGAGCTCCAGATCTAGGCAACTGAGTAGTTTTTTCTTCACTAGATCTATCCCTCTAATCATCACCACTAGATCTAGTAGGTTCAAAGTCTTCAGTAGCTTCCTCATAACCATCTCCAGTACCAACATTATGAGGTACACTAGAAACAACTCTCATGATCTCGATGACCATGTCATTCTTCATCAACTCCATCTCAGATCTGAAATCTGATTTCACCTTCTCTGTAATCCCAGATTCAACAATATCACAGAGATCTAAAAGTACTCTAGGGTCCAATCTTCTTAGAGGCATCCTTAAAGATAAGAGAAACCCTTTGTAACAAACCCTACACCCACCACCTTGTGACAATCTCCAATTTGTATACAAGTCGTATCTCAACCTACCACCTTGAACAAACAACTAGAGCAAGATCCACAAGTTCAGTGCTTTGGATTGGCAATCCAGATCATACGATCTCTTCACCAACAAGATCAACTTCTCAAGATCAGCCTTGCTAGGTCAACCTTTGATCCACAAGATCAACTTCACTCTGATACCACCTGATGTAGTCAAGGATGGTGGATCCAGTTAAGGATAGTCCAAACATTGCACCCAAAAATCAACATAGTAGAATACTCAACAACACAACAACAAAATAATTGTTTAACTCTGATTTTCATTAACATGCCCAGGTGTAAGGCCTTTTGGGTTAGGACCAATTACAATTAGAAACAATTCTGCAAGATCCACACAGATCCAATACAATCTCAGCTAGTTCAGCTCTTAAAACAATCATCAACTAATGGAAACCCTAAAGAAGATCTAAACTTGAGCTCGCAAGCCTCCAAGCAATCTCCTTGTCTCCAAGTGTGCAAACCACTAGCTTTGTAACTACAAACTATCAGATAACAATCTGATCTACAAGATCATGCAAGATCTTTTCCACAACTTCACCAACTCCAGCTTTCAGAACCTCAGACCTGATTCACTAAGTCTTCCAAGTCATGAAATTATATCTCTCCTCATGATCCCTTCATTCCCTTTCTAACCATCTACTCAAACATCCTATAAATACTAATCATCAGCCACAAGTCGGTTGGATGAAACCATTAACTCCCCCCAACAATTATTAAATGCAATACAATTTAGCATCAAAATAGCCTTACAAACATTTAATACAACATGTCATCCTGTAACAATAGCTACCAACAATAAATGCACCAAGTTGGCCCAACAAATCACACAGAACTCCAGTTAGTAAACCAGAACTACCGAGAAAAAGTGAAATAACCAAGCATGCCAGGCATCACAGAGCACTAGCGTCGATTGAGCATGGCAATCATCATCAAGTAACACTTTCACCAAGCGCCAAAGGTTACTAAGTTCCTTCAGCGACTGAGCTTCCTTCAATGATTGATACTATCGGTCAAGGCTGCAATCGAGTAACACCGACCAAACATACACCTCCCATGTAGATTCACTGAGTACCTTAGAATACCCTTGCATCATATTTAGTCTTAATAAAAACTGATAAAATAATATATATTGTGTGAAGTGTTTGATCTCTCTTTATTTTTTTTGTTGTTGATATTCACTATGTGGTACTCCCCATTTATAATCATTTCATGAGGAATTATCTTGATGGCTTGCAGGCTGCAAGCTAGGGCATCATGCATTATTTATGAGCTCACTATTTGAGCACCGGCTAATCAAATAGGGACATGAGGTGCTCAAATAGTGAGCTCATAAACAATGCATGATTCCCTAGTTGTAGGTAGTTATCTCTTCTATAATGATGGAGTAGTGAAAGGTAATGATCAATGAGGTTGCTGCTATTAGATTATACATTAATACACTTACTATTTTGAATTTGAGCTTAGGCATCATGCAATGTTATTGTTGTCATTGCATGCTTGCTGCTATTTTGCACCATATATTGTTTTATACACATAGAACAATAGGTTTGGGGACTTAGACTTATGTTCAATCCTTAGCAATGGTTTGGGGAACTAATTACTAGATGAGTGACTAAAGTACCCTAGTTTTCATTATTAGATTATCTTGTTTAATTTGTGTTCATTTTGCGCAAAGATACATGTAAAGGAAAACAAATTTTTTCATCTAAAGATTACATGTATATATATGAAAAATAACTTGTATATACTATACAAGGAAAATAAATTTCAGAAGAAAATGCAAGAGTACAAACATACATAAGAGGATGAACATAAATAATAAGGGTGACATACATCACCTGAAGTTATGAATTTTTTACCTGGGTATGAATCTAGTGTGCCCCTGTGTGATCTAGAACCTGCAAAGAAAAGAGAGATGGGGGTTAGATAAAAAAATATCTAAGCAATGAATGACATTCTATTACTGATCCTCATCTACAATTATGCATGTTCATAGTCAAGAAATACACTTTTGAAAGAAAAACCAAGCTCACAATCTCAATGAAATAAACAGTGTATAAAATAATATATGGTGCACAACATCAGCAAGAATGCAATGACAACAATCCCTATTTTATTACTGATGTCCCTATTTACATATTTTCATCAAATGACCTAAAAACATCAAGAATGGTCCTATATGGCTGCTAATAGCCAACTTTCAGAAGAATATCAATGAATGGAAACATACATAAGTGGATGAACATAAATAATGGTCCTATATGGACGGTTCTAATGCTTTTCCATTACAACAATTGAGCATTCATCATTTGGTATATGAACAAGTGAAAAACATGCAGACATCCAAACATGTGTACTATTAGCTTTTCTGCAACAAATGGACTTGTGATGATTTTCACAATAGTAAATGTGTTGGAAGGAAAGCTCATAGTAGTGCTTAGGAAAATATGAATGTTCATCACCTATGCATATCAGAGTTGATCAGAGAATGTATATGAACAATAAAATAGGGACATCAGTAATAAAATAATACACTTACTGTTTTGAATTTTAGCTCTTGTATGATCTAAAACTTGCAAGGAAGGAAAAGATGGGGTTAGATCCAAAGGATCTAAGCAATGCCTAGCACCATGTTACTGATCCTCATCTACAATTATGCATGTGCATATTCAAGCCATACAAAGACTCAACAACATGGTAGCATTGATCCAATAATAGAAAATACATTACAAATGCCAAGCTCACAGTCTTAATGAAATAAACAGTGTATAAAACAATATATGGTGCACAACATAAAAAAGCATGCAATGAAATCAATAACATTGCATGATGCCCGAGCTCAAATTCAAAATAGTAAGTGTATTAATGTATGTTTGCATGATGCCATATATTAAACAGTGAGCTCATGAACAATGTATGATGCTCTAGCTTGCAACCCGCGAGCCATCAAGATATTTCCTCATGAAATGATCATAAATGGGGAGTACCACATAATGAATATCAACAACAAAACAAATAAAAAGAGATCAAACACTTTATACAATGCCTTGAAGGTAATAGAAATGATGCCCTAGCTCTCAAAGCTCACAAGTCATCAAGCATTCCAAATGCAAAGATGTAAACAATGCCAGTATTAAACAGTGAGCTCATCAACAATGTATGATGCCTTAGCTTGTAGCCCACGAGCCATCAAGACATTTCCTCATGAAATGATCACAAATGGGGAGTACCACATAGTGAATATCAATAGAAAAACAAATAAAAAGAGATCAAACACTTCACACAATGCCTTGAAGGTAATAGCAATGATTCCCTAGCTCTCAAAGCTCACGGGTCATCAAGCATTTCAAATGAAAAGACGTAAACAATAACAATATTAAATAGTGAGCTCATAAACAATGTATGATGCCCTAGCTTCCAGCCCATGAGCCACCAAGACATTTCTTCATGAAATGATCATAAACAGGGAGTACCACATAGTGAATATCAACAACAACAAAAATAAAAAGAGATCAAACTCACACAATGCCTTGAAGGTAATAGAAATGATGTCCTAGCTCTCAAAGCTCGTGGGTCATCAAGCATTCCAAATGAAAAGATGTAAATAATGCCAGTATGAAACAGTGAGCTCATGAACAATTTATGATGCCCTATCTTGCAGCCCGTGAGCCATCAAGATATTTCCTCATGAAATGATCATAAACAGGGAGTACCACATAGTGAATATCAACAACAAAATAATTAAAGAGAGATCAAACACTTTACACAATGCCTTGAAGGTAATAACAATGATGCCCTAGCTCTCAAAGCTTGCGGGTCATTGAGCATTCCAAATGCAAAGATATAAACAATGCCAGTATTAAACAATGAGCTCATAAATAATGTATGATGCCCTAGCTTGCAGCCCATGAGCCACCAAGACATTTCCTCATAAAATGATCATAAACAAGGAGTACCACATAGTGAATATCAACAACAAAACAAATAAAGAGAGATCAAACACTTCACACAATGCCTTGAAGGTAATATAAATGATGCCCTAGCTCTCAAAGCTCGTGGGTCATCGAGCATTCCAAATGAAAAGATATAAACAATGTCAGTATTAAACAGTGAGCTCATGAACAATGTATGATGCCCTAGCTTGCAACCCGTGAGCCATCAAGATATTTCCTCATGAAATGATCATAAATGGGGAGTACCACATAGTGAATATCAATAAAAAAACAAATAAAGAGAGATCAAACACTTCACACAATGCCTTGAAGGTAATAGCAATGATGCCCTAGCTCTCAATGCTAATGGGTCATCGAGCATTCCAAATGCAAATATGTAAACAATGCCAATATTAACATTCATATTTTTCCATTAAATCAACAAATGCCACTAAAATAAAATTGAGTTAATGAGAAGACAAAGCTCAAATGCCTACCTCAAGTCATGGTTTCCATATAAAGATCAAATGCTAAGGAACTATGTTATAAAATTTCATGCCAAATTTCAAGGCATGAAATTTTATAACTGTACATATATTTTCTTCGACTCCCTAGCATAGTAAACTCAATGCCAAGGAGAAAAAAGTATGATGTCATAAAGTATAAAATTTCATGCCTTAAACAAACTATGCTATAGAACATGGGTGTGTGTTAATGTGATTCAAAAGCTATTATGCAAGATTGTTTTATTATTGAGATAAGGATATCTTAATTCTACAAGAATATATGTTTTGAGAAATATTTGAATTTAATTTTGACAATAACATGAGGAGTGATATATTTCAAGCTTTAGCGAGACTTCATACCACACAGTGTTTGTAGATTACGTTCAATGTGTTATTTACGCTTGTATTAGTGGGAAAATTCTTGAAAACATGCAAAAGAGATTACATTCAACCATGTTGTTTACATGACACATATAGTTTACCTCCAGCCTAAATCAGCATTGCGTACAAATCTACGGACAATGTGTGTAATGAAGCCTCACTGAAGCTTGAAAATGATAAGCATTATGATGCTGAGGTATGGTGTGGTAAGCACAAGTATATAGTTTCTCGTAAGCTGCTATTGGTATAGTTTTTTTTTTTTTCAATAGTTGTAGAATCGAGCTTCTCCTATACTTACACGTATGTATACATTTTGGGCTTGGCTTTAATGTCATCTAAATTTGAGTGAAATGGTAATAATATTTAAGAGCAACAAGTATGGCATTTTAAACAAGTATGCATATACATTATATAACAGGAGGAGTGGTATATTTTAATGGAAACACTTAATGCGAAGGATGCCTATATAAAGGAGCGATATATTTTAATGGTAGTGGACATAGAAATTGTACTAAAACTCTATAATTTATTATTGCAAGTGGACATAGAAATTGTAGTGAAACTTTGTAATTTATTATGGCTCAGTGTTGTATATCCATAGTCAATGTCTATTTAAACTTTAGGATGATACTTATATGATGGCTTAAGTAAATTGTTCTTACCTTGAGACTAGTACACTATGAGATTAGAGGATGGTTGTTATAATAGAAACCGTGTGTCTGTGGGATACTTTTATATTTTGTATTAAATGATGATACATATGTGTTTCTTCCATTTACAACAGTTTATATTCTGATACTTATATCTTGAATTGTCAAATGACCAATGAGTGATAATTTCAAAAGTGTATCATAATTAAAGGGGTGTGAATTCATATTGTACTTAATCTGAATGCCACTGTGTAATTTTTTTACTTACGATATTAAACTTAATATATCCCTATTAAGATATCCCTATTTTATTACTAATGTCCCTATTTACATCTTTTCATCAAATGACCCAAAAACATCAAGAATGGTCCTATATGGTCACTAATAGCCAACTTTCAGAAGAATATGAATGAATGCAAACATACATAAGTGGATGAACATGAATAATGAAGGTACCAAACATTGCCTGAAGTAATGAAGTGTTGACCCGGGGTTCAATCCAGTATTCTCTTGTATAATCCAAAACCTACAAGGAAGGAAAAGATGGGGTTAGATCCAAAGGATCTAAGAAATGTCTAGCACCATATTACTAATCCTCATCTACAATTATGCATGTGCATAGTCAAGACATACATAGACTCAACAACATGGTAGCATTGATCCAATAACAAAAAATACATTACAAGTGTCAAGCAGTGTATAAAACAATATATGGTGCACAACAGAAACAAGCATGCAATGAAAACAATAACATTTCATGATGCCCGAGCTCAAATTCAAAATAGTAAGTGTATTAATGTATGCTTGTATGATGCCAGATATTAAACAGTGAGCTCATGAACAATGCTAGTATTAAATAGTGAGCTCATGAACAATGTATGATGCCCTAGCTTGCAGCCCGTGAGCCATCAAGACATTTCCTCATGAAATGATCATAAATGGGGAGTACCACATATTGAATATCAATAGAAAAACAAATAAAGAGAGATCAAACACTTTACACAATGCCTTGAAGGTAATAGAAATGATGCCCTAGCTCTCAAAGCTTGTAGGTCATCAAGCATTCCAAATGAAAAGATGTAAACAATGCTAGTATTAAACAACAAGCTCATGAACAATGTATGATGACCTAGCTTGCAGCCCGTGAGCCATCAAGACATTTCCTCATGAAATGATCATAAACGGGGAGTACCACATAGTGAATATCAATAGAAAAACAAATAAAGAGAGATCAAACACTTCACACAATGCCTTGAAGGTAATAGCAACGATGCCCTAGCTCTCAAAACTCGCTGGTCATCAAGCATTCCAAATGAAAAGATGTAAACAATGCCAGTTCTAAACAGTGAGCTCATAAACAATGTATGATGCCCTAGCTTGTAGCCCGTGAGCCACCAAGACATTTCCTCATGAAATGATCATAAACAGGGATTACAACATAGTGAATGTCAATAGAAAAACAAATAAAGAGAGATCAAACACTTCACATAATGCCTTGAAGGTAATAGCAATGATGCTCTATCTCTCAAAGCTCGTGGATCATCAAGCATTCTAAATGCTAAGATGTAAGCAATGCCACTATTAACATTCATATTGTGCCATTAAATCAACAAATGCCATCAAAATGAAATTGATTTAATGAGAAGACAAAGCTCAAATGCCTACCTCAAGTGCCAGTGCCCTCTTTCCACATGGTATCAACCTCTTCATGCACGCCAAACTTGAATGCCCTCTTCATGCTATGCAAAAGTACAATTTCGTCTTCACGACAGCTGTTCGAATTCACAAAAATTACAACTGACACTTTCTTTTTCTTTTTTTTGTTTATAACCAAATGGGTGTCACAATTATGATGTCATCATCACTATTATGACACCATCAGGGGCACTTGCAAAAAAAACACAAAAAATAAACAAAAATTGTAGTGGCATCACAAATTGGCATTGAAATTTGACCCCAAATGTTGTAGTGTCAAAATCTCTTTGAATATTTTCTCATCAAATCCTCAACTTCAGGAACTGTGAATGTAGGAATTGCCAAAACTAGGGATTGTTCCCTCATTCTTTTCCCAGTATTCAAGGCATAGGAACACTTATGTGTAATTCTTTCTTCTAATGCATTGGATAAGTATTTGGAAAACTCAATTGGTACTCTCTTGAATCTTATCATCATCTGTATAATTGCCTCTTCAATTTTATTCTGATCCTCGGTTGACAAGTGCTCAAATAGACTAATTTTAGGATCACTTTGTTAGTGCTCAATCTTGTAGATGATAAATAGGAATTAGAAACCTTTGATATAAAAATCTAGCACTTCCCAATAGATGCATCTAACAAAATTAAAACACTAAGGTATTAAGGTTAACAACCTTCTTCACTTTGAGAATAAAGATCAGGGGGGTTTACATTTCAAATCTGCTTCTCTAAAGCATGACAATAGTTATCCATGTCCTCAACATGGACAATACATTTATATTATGTTAGCTATTTTTCTTGTTGAATCCTAAGACACAGCCCTGAGTGCTTAGATATAATTTTTTGATTCCCAGACTCCTGATTCCAAGCAAGAAAAGACTAATTGACAAGGAGAAACTCCTTCTACACTTTGGGCTCCACAGGCCCAGGCGGGTATACCTAAAACATATGACTGATTAAACAGTATATGTAAAAGTGGACATTGCCCTGCTATTCACCTTTTATTTAACCAACTTATGTAACACTGTGCAGCTGACCAAAATCAACTGTAAATAGAGTTTAACTAGATAAACCATGATTGCAAGAATAGCAAGAACTAGTGAGACAAGGATCTTCATCCTTCTTCCCTTTTAAGGAGGGGAAACCTAGTGATTCACTCTTCAAGGAATCAACAAATGAATTGTACTACTTGAATACAATTAGATATGAATGTTCATAACAATAGGAAAGTAAAATGATTTCAATTAATGCTTGATGAAGAAAATTGCTATTCAAGCCAAGACTAGTGCCTTATCTATTGGGCAACAGAGTCAAACAAATATGCAATCCCAGAAAATCCTAACTCCAACTCAAAAATCCAAATGAAATGCCTTACAGACCATTCTTCTCATTTCAACACCTAGACATCAAATTAATATATAAACCTTAAATTCTTAGAACTTGTTTTCAAGATTGAATCTCTCCTTGAAAGAAACTTAAAAACAAGATCATAGCTACCTTATAGCTAGTGCATCAAAATGCCTTACAAACTGATACACAAGAACTAAGACCATATACACAAAGACATCAACAAGAACTGAATAGGGATTCCACTTTTTTCATTAAAATTCACTTGAAACTATACATTGCAAGACCATGAACCAAAAATATAAGACTCAGAAGCCTGAAGCTTTCCTAGTAGCATAAATTTTCAACATCCTTTACAAATGAGAGAAAAACTAGAGATATAGCAGAATTGATTCAGTTGGAAAACCCACTGACAGCTGTCCATTTAGCACAAAATATCTCCATAATTCCTCTCCACCATGACTTGCAACTGATTCTCTGAACTAAACCATATTCTGCAATCATTTCCAAACTAATCTGATTCTGATTCTTGTCCTCAGAATTTGAACCCAAACTACTCTCATCCACTTCACTGAAACTGAAAATAATCATTGCCATTGAATTCCTCGTCCTTTCCCATTTTTGGAAACATATAACACTTGTATATTCTAATAAAAATTGAATTTCTAGGACATTTTTCCGTGAACAAGTTTGGTCTTTTAAATTTTTGAATATTTCTCTATAGTCCAAACTATGCCACTTTTCTAAATCTTTTCTACACTTTAAATTTATCATTTTATATTATTCTGTAATTTTAGCCACAGAAGCCACCAGGAAGTGCCAAGTGTCATCATCTGATTGGGTGCACAGACAAACTCAAGGTTAACCCCCTAATTGGGAGAACTGGCGAATGCATGCAATCTTTGAATCTCCAAATCACTTGACTAACCACAGTTAAGCTCTGAGATTTGGCGAAATAGTCATTCTCCAATTCTCTGAATGGGACCTTGACTAGGGTTAACATCTGGAGAATGAGCGACTAAGCCCATTCTTGAATTCTTTGAATGCATCAGCACTAACCACTCAAATCTAGAGAACTGGCAAATAGGCTACCTCGTGATCTCAGAATACTCAGGGCTTAATCGCCAGGATCCAATGACTTGGTAATAGGTAGTTAATTGATGGCCTGCTGGATCTCATGTTTATCTCCTAACTGCCAGTCTAATCTAGCGACTTCATGCGCATTCGCCATGTGTCAACTTGAGGCCTTGTCACCACCATCTGCTACCTATAAAATTAACTTACCTGCGTGGGCCCACTTCAGAATGCTTAGGGCTTAATCACCAGGATCTGGTGACTTGGCGACTGGCAGTTAATTGATGGCTCGCTAGATCTCACGGTTATCACCTAACCGCCAGTCTAATCTAGTGACTTCATGTGTGTTCACCACGTATCAACTTGAGGCCTTGTCACCACCATCTACTACCTACAAAATTAACTTACCTGCATGGGCCCGCCAGCATGGAAATCGAGGCATCCTCCCAATGGTCACGCGGGTAGAGCCTCCAACACTTCATCTTATTTCATCTTGTGTATGGACTTGTATTTATTCACGTCACAGACCCATTTTGGCATGCATGTGGGATAATGGATTTCGTAGTTTTAAAGACTTCTCAGCATTTTCATTTAAAATATATGGGGCCCACCGTGCACTAAGCCCTCAAGCCAAGTGGCCTACCCAATAGCCCTTGGCTTCTCACTTACAATGCATTCTAAGTGATGTTGCATATAAACAGTGTAAAGTTCAACTGCATAACCAATGTGGGATAATTCATATTGGAATAAAAGCCATCAAAATCCCCCTCTAGTCTTAGCGTTGGTTACCTCTTTGTGATCAGATGGCTTTCCCTTGTATTGCGCAAGGCAACTTCATCTTTATTGCATTCACAGTGCCCTTCTAGTGTGTGAGGGAGGAGGACCTTGGCAACTCCTTATGCCTGTAAACTCATACCAAGTGGAGGGCATATGTTGATTGCAGCTCCGTACACTCTAAACTACTAGTCTTCCTTTTTTAGTGTGTGACTTCCAACTCATCGCTGACATTTACTTTCCTACACACCCTCATTTTCATGGACTGGTAGTCCCCCACTTAGCTTATGCAAGGCATCTTCAAAACGTAAAGGATGCCTCAATACATATTATGCAGGCAGCCCCCTCTTGATTGCACGAGGCCTCCCCTAAACACAAATGCATGGGCACTTCTTACCTCCATGCGTAAGTCTGCTAATGCATTAGTACAGGCCTTTGCCATCATTCATGAACTCCCCATTTGACTACTCCATTCTTCTAATCGTGAAACCTCACTATCAATATGTCAACAACTCACTATCTTTTCTTTTGGTGTGAATTTCTACCTTACGTATGTGGTGTGCATGTGTTGTTGGATTCATATTGGTGGCTACTTGTGTGAGCAATCATCTACTGCGCAAGTCCCTTTTGCATGAGGCAGCCTCCAACTCATTGCATTTTGTTTAATTTGGTGTCTCCTTCCATTCACATTGCCTTTACTTTGCACTGCGTGAACACTCTTTGTCATAACATTGTGAGGCCTCAACTTCAAACATGCGCTGGCTATTAGGAACAACCTCCTTTTATTTTTTGCGTAGGGCAATTAATATGGTTTGCCAGTCTTTACTAGGTTTACACAGGCCTCTCTTCATCATTTTTTATTTTGCACTGGAAACCTCTCACACTCTCAATTGCATGAGTTACAAACCCTTTGTTGATTGGCTACCTAATCCAAAATGTGAGTGCCCCTCATGCCTCATACATTCAACTTTCACTGGTGTGTGAGTTGTCATTGCATTCAGATGCACTATTAATTGGGTTTTGCATTAGTGTTCACCTCATAGTGGCAACCTCCTTATATGCTTAACGTTGGTCTCCTCCTTATATGCTGGAACCAGCCTCCAAAATGATGTGCCTCCAATCTTAAAATGTGTGAGGCTTCCCATTTGGTTAATGTGAGTTGTCCCCTTCCTCGTAGGCAGCCTCCTCATAGTGGTCTCACACAAGTATTTGGTTCCCCCATAACATGTGGGTACTCCTTACCTCCATGCGTAAGGCATCCACATATTCCATGCTGCTAGTTCCCATTTCAAATGATACGTGAGTCCTCCTTTTTAATGCTAGTCCCCATCAGTCATCTCATTTAAAACATGCTTTTTTGTTCCTGACTATGCTCAAAAGGTTCAAAACTATGCATTACATGAGGTGATAGCTTAACCCATCGAGTGTGTCTACATTAACATCAATCATCATTGTATCTGTGTGTTCATCACTTTGTAGTTGGGGTCCTTTTCCCAAGATAACATCAGAATGAGATACAAAACACTTCCCATCTTGGACATCAGTAAACAAAAACATCAGCTAGTTCACATGATACTCCAGAATTTGCAATGGAGAGGTCTAAATTCATCTCAGGATTATTTAATGATATTAAAAGGCTTTCAAAATGAGGGGATTGCCAAGCTTATACTGAGAACTGACATGATGATAATTGAGAAAAGCATAAGCCTGGAGACCAAAGGTCAAATCAAGTACTTAATCTTTAATAAGGGACATGCCTTCTAAAGAATGCACTACATGATCATTTGTTTTGACTGCAATCCATTGCTTAACATTTCTTGCTGAGGCCTTCTAATGTCATACTCAGTTTCTGCAATGGATACTTGTACCGGAATACAATCCAAGCATCCAGAAATTAAGTCACTTGCATTTCCAATCAATAATTCTCCACTACACCTAGGTTCAGGATCACTAATAAAAGCCTCCAGTAGTTTTCTCCCAAGAGTCCACAAGGGTATTTAAATTCCAACACCTTTTAAGTTTACAGCTATTTCTGGCATCCTGAACTGGCCTCCAAAATTGACAAAAAGCCGTCACAAGATCATGCCACTGGGAAGACAGGTTCACCTCCAACATGTTATCACACTCACCAAAGGAGATTGCCCAGAAAGGTCCGAGCCAAGAGATACTAAAGACCGAACATGGCCATTTGAAAACTAAAACTGTCAGTACCACCAAAATTACTTAAATTGCCTCCGAAACCAGCCTTTAAAACTGACCAACTAAAACTTCCAGGAACCAGGAACTTGGACACTAAATCACCTCCATACAGGGATTATGAATCCATAATCAATTTGCCAAAATGATCAAACGGCCAGTTGCAATTAATCACCAAAGTCAGCTTGTTAGTAAAAATCAGGATATAAAACAGTGAAAATCATAGAAATTGGGTTTGGATTCGGCTTTGAAAACTAGGCTAAACATGACATCAGGATCCAAAAATAGGGGCATTTATTATTTTTCATATAGAGAGTATAATTCCACAATTAGGGCTCATGATGAATAACAAGGTGCATTTGGCAATCGGGCAAAGATAGGCTCTCAAAAATGCAAACTGGGAAACATAGTAAAACATTGATTTGTGCATATGGAATGACCCTGGGAAAGTATGTTAAAAGATTCATCAAGACTTCTAACTTGGTAAACTTGTAGTACTTTCAGAGTAGAAAATAGTGGTACAACCCATTCAGGCTCATCAATCACAGATCAAAAGTTATAACATCATGAACAGGGGTACAAATCAACCTGCATAAATTCACAACTTGTAAAACAATAGAAGTTGTATTTGGATTCGCATTTGCAAACTAAGAAAACGGATTTTTCATGACCTCAAAATTGAAACATAGGAAGTATTTGACCCTTGGAATATGATGCAAAAGGAATTTTCTCAATAGGGTCAACTGGGTCAAAGATATGACTGGTCAAACAGGCCCTTCCAGAATTTCGAATAATTTCACAAGTGCATGACAACAACAAACTACCAACTTTGAGGGGTTCGAAACCTAATCAAACGGATTCAAAAAGACTTAAAAATTGGAACATAGGTTCTTTGATATGCATACTAAACATCCTCAAATTGGTGGGTCATGAAACATTTCTAGACATAAGATATTCAAAGGAAAACTGGGCTATTGTACTCTATTTGACACTTGGGCATAATTGTGCAATTTGACACTTGCTCAAAATGGGACTTCACCGAATGATTCGGGATGATAAAATAACATCATAGAACACATGAATATACTGAATGGAGTGTGTTAAACACCTGTAACACCTCATAGGCTTCAAAATGACAGCCGGGGACATATGCATGAAAAGCATTTAAAGGGCTTCAAACTTTTACAATTTTCACATGGTACTCAAAACCCATATTGCACTTTCGAGTCCCAACAGATTATACAGTAAAACTTAAAATGAATTGATTATTTGATTTGTTGATGGTGAAAATGTAAATCAAGCTAAGACCAATTCCAAATCCTAGGGCATTAGAGTGAGAAAACATATATCAACAGGAAACCTTTCAAGACAAATATGCTAAAACCCAAATGAGGTGCCTTACACTCCATTCTCCCATTTTCTTATCCTGCTATCAAATTCCTATATAGACCATAAATTCCCAGAGATCTCCCTTAAGTTTTACCCTTCCCTTGAAAGAAACTTAAGCTTAACCCCTATATCTACCTTGTAAAAAATGTATCAAAATGCCTTATAATTTAATACATAAAGGAATTCAACTTCCATACATGAAGACAAATAGAATATGCAAAGGAGTTCTAATATATTGAATTGATATTTTTACTATATCAGTACATTCTTGATAGAGAATTGCAAGACAAAAGTACTATATTATCAGAACTCTCTTTACAGAATAATATTCACCACCCTTTACAAAAGAAGAAAAATTTCTATTTATATCACTGGCTATCTTGGAATCCTCAGAGAAAGGATGCAACAAGCTTTGGATAGCTAGGATAATGAATTGCACTCCAGAAAAAGATACATTACATGATGACAAGAAACCACAAGAAACAGAAAGCCAATTCTCATCATACTGGATCTTCACAGGTGGAACCTTCGTCTGATGATATTTTTGAGTAAATGCATAAGGTTGTTACATGAATGATGATTTCCATTTCAGGCTAACATACATCATTCTCTAAATTATAGTTACTCTCCCTCTATTAAGGATCTGGTGCCATGTGTAATTCATTCTTCTTCTACTTCTCCTGGCTCGATGGTATATGGTTTCCTCGAATTCTGGTCCACTATAACAAACCCTGGAGAGAAAAACCCTTAATCATTTCAAATACTGGAAGCAATGACCAAAAAATCAAAGTTTAAAATGTGGCCATTGATCATATCTCTTCCTGACACATCTGAAAATCCTCATAATCATCAAACAGTCAACTGGAACCATTCAAAATTAACCGGCCACATCATCATCAATCAGAGACCAATTATAAGTGAACACATCTACAACACCTGGCAACCAAACCCACTTTTGACCTCGACAAGCAACTTAAACCTTAATCATCTAGCGAACACATGAATGAAAGAATTCTCCTAGTCATTGGAAGTTTAGCTTAACCACGGTCTGGTTTGGAGATCACGCAAACAAAGGCATTTGCATGATTGCTTGATGTTTTCTTAACCTTGGGTTCTTTGAAGAAAACACATGCCAGTCATCAATCAATCTTTCATCCTATGGTTCTTGTTTACCTCTCAAAACCTTGTCTTAACTTTGACTAGATCTAGAGAATAAGCAACTGAAGACATTCGATAGATCTCAGAACACTTCGCTAAACTAGGGTTTAGTCTAGAGATCACATGAACAAAGGCATTCACGTGATCACTAAACATTTCCTTGACTTGAGGTTTCATTCAGAGATTCAATGACCATTGTCTGATCATGACTGCATCAATGGCCCCCGCTATGTCTCTATGCTTTTATCTTAACTCATCTTCTATCTAGCAATCCAGTGACTGAAGGAATCTCATGATCACTGAATACTTGGCTTGACCCTGGTCTAGTCTAGAGATCATGCGAATGAAGCATTCATGTAATCTCACAATCTTTCCTTGACCCCTGGTTTGATCCAGTGAACACACGACCACCGCCTGATCAAATCTACATCCATGGCTTAGATTATATCTTGAAACATTTACCTTTAACCCAAGCTTGATCACGAGATCATGTGACTGAAGTATTCGCTAGATCTTGGAAAATTTCTCTTAAACCTAGTTTCATCATGAGAACACACAATAGCCTTTATTCTCCAAGTCTCCAGATCATTTACTTAACCCCAGGTAAATCATGAGATCAAGCACCAACTATTGATCTTGTTCACCATCCACGGTCATCGCTGAATTGCCCAATGTTTCAAAGCTTGACCATTTTATCACGAGATTGAGAGAATGCCTCTATTCACCAAGTCATTGAATGACATAAGACTTAGCTATTATATCCAGAGATCACACGACTGAGGAAACCTTGCACTATAAACACCCTTGTTGCTGAATCACCAAATATTTTTATCAGAATCGCCAAAATCTAGCAAACAAGAGATAACCATTGTTGCTGAATTGCTAGATACTTTATCACCTACATAGTCTAACTTGAGATTAAAAGACCATCATTGATCTGGGAAAGCATCAATGACTATCGGTTGATTTCTGGATAAAAAGTGACTTAGCAAATATATCCCAAGATCTAGTGAATGCTAAGAGATAAAAGACCACGTGTAGACTTGAATACTTAAGTGGCCAATAAAGTAACATGAAAATATAAGGATCTAGGGCACACTTAAGACATATTTCAGGAACAAAAACCCTACTGAGGGCAAGAAGACCTAGGGCAAGGATACATAAGAAATTTTCACATGGTGGTCCTTGAAACTCAAACCCTAAATGGGCAAAGACACTTGTAGAGACATAGAAAAACAAGGCAAAGATCAGAAACAACATTTTCTTAGAAAACCTAAAATTGCTCCAACAGTGGCTCTATTTGAGGATGCTTGAATGCAAGTTCATTGCAAGTAACTAAGAATCTCTGGGTGGCAGACCACAAAACACAAGCCTGTTGCAAGAAACAAACACACAACTGAAACAAACACACTTATACATATTTATAGAGCTACTATGCATGGAAAAGATTGAAATTTAATTGAATAAATACTTTAGAAATTGTCCATGCACTGGAAATTCATGTTCTTCACCATCCATATTTCTCAAGAAATATGAATCCTTACCATGAATCTGATGGATAACATATGGTCCTAACCATCAGGACTCAAATTTCTTGTGCTTGCCTTTATCTTCAACCCTAGCATTCCATTGAAGAATCAAATCACTAGGCTAGAATTTTCTAACACTTGCTCTTTCATCAAAAAGATACTTCATCTTTTGCTGCAATTTCACATTTTCCTTCTGACTTTCTCTTCTTGTCTCATCCAATTCAATCAACTAGATCACTCTATCTTATAGAGGATCACCAATTTCCATTCCTTCTTCTTGCATAAATTGATATGTGGGCAAAAAATTATTCATAATAAGTCTAGATTTTATACCATACACCAACTCAAAAGGAGACTTCCCTATAGCTCTATTCTCTATGATTCTATCTACCCATAATGCCAACTTTAGTTTTACATGCCAACTCCTTTTATTCTTTTCCAATTTTTTCTTCAAAATTTGCAGAACACTCTTATTACTAGATTCTACTTGCCCATTGGCCTATGGATGGTATGGGGATGAGTATGATGGAATTATACCCATTTTTGAGAAAAATTCATTGAATTCTTGTGACCTAAAACACATGGCATTGTCCATTACCAACTTGACAAGGACACCAAATCTAGTAATTACATTATTCATCAAGAACTCGGTCACTACTATACTTGTAGCCTTTTTAGTTGGGATTGCTTCAATCCACTTGGTAAAATATTTAGTAGCAACCAATATCCAACTATGTCCCCCACTGGATTTCTCAGCAAATTATCCAATAAAGTCCATCCCCCACATAGAAAAAGGAGCTTTTGCAACTGTAGGGTTTAGTAACAATGCACCTGAGAATTTCAAATTTTTTGAGAATCTTTGGCATGGCTCACACTTTTAGACAAATGAATCAGTGTCCTTAAATAGGATAGGCCAATAGTAACTAGCCCTTAGAACTTTATGAGCTATAGCCCTAGTTGAATGATGCCCTCCACACAATCCAGAGTGCATATCTTTTAAAACCTTTTCAGATTTCCCTTTGTCCAAACACAAAATAAAAATTCCATCATTGTCTTTCTAGTACAAGTCACCTTGTAACAACACATACCTTTGAGCCTGCAATTTAAGGCTTCTTTTCTAGTTATCATTCAATTCCTATGGGCAACTAGCATTCTTAAGAAAATGAACAATGTTAGTATACCAAGGTTGCATCTCAATGCTAGTAATTGTTCCTCCACCAATGGAAACATTATTTACTTGTACAAGGTCCATATTCTCTTCTATCATTAGCTTTGCAAGTCCTAGACCCCTTACAAGTTTAGTAATATGGAGCTCCAATTCAAATTCTTGGATTCTATTGATCCATTTACATCTTTTTCCTGTGACCTCACTTTGAACCAAAATGTCCTTTACTATAGCATGGGGGACATATGCATTAACATTTGCACAAACCAAATAAGGTCTGAAAGCCTTGACTGCCTTAACCAATGCATAAGCCTGCTTTTCCATCAATTCATAATTTCACTCATCTGATTGCAATGACTTGCTAAAGAAAGAAATGGGATGATCAAAACCTTCCCCATCTTTTTGTAATAAAACTCTTGCAATGGTATGAAAAGATGCAAAGGAAAAAAAAGAAAAAGGTTTAGAATAATCAGGAGATATTAGGACATGAGCCTCCTTGATTGTTTGTTTGATTTTTTCAAAAGCCTCTTGAGCTTAAATATTCCAATCAAATCTTGTATCTTTCTTTAAAAGCTTAACTATGGGTTTAACCAGTTCTGAAAAATTAGCAATAAACCTCCTGACAAAATTGATTTGTCCTAAAAAGGACTGCACACCTTTAAGATTCTTTAGAGGAGGGACTTTCTTGATTGCCTCAACTCTTTCAGGGTCAATCCTTATTCCCTCTTTTGACATAATATGTCCTATAAATTCTCCTTTAGTAACAAAAAATTTGAAATTTCTTAGGATTTAATGAAATGCCAAACTCTAAGGCCTTAACTAGAATCTTCTCCAAGTGATTAGAGTGATCATCAACCCTCTTAGAATAAGCTACCAAATCATCTTGATACACAACCATAAGGACATTGATTAGATCTTTGAAAGAAACATCCATTTCCCTCTGAAAAGTTGCTCCAACATTTTTCAAACCAAAAGGCATACAGACATAAACACAGGTTCCCTAGGGAGTAGTGAATGCTATCTTGAACTATTCAGATTCTTTGACTAAAACCTAGTTGTATCCTAAAAAACCATCCATCATAGACAACAAATCACAACTAGTGACTCTATGCAGCATAGCCTCTATATTTGGTAATCCATAATTGTCCTTTAGTGAAGCAACATTTAAATTCCTAGAATCAGCACAGAGTCTTATGTCACCATTCATTTTCCTAACTAGCACCAAATTAGAAACCCATAAAGAATGCCTAATAGGTTCAATGATGCCAGCATCCCTTAATTTGGTCAACTTTATTTTCATCTTAGTGGTTAGTAGGGGATTAATAGGCCTTTGTTTCTACCTAAAAGGTTTAATGTCCTCTTTTAAAGGGGTTTCATGTTGAAACAAATCTACCCTATAAGATTTTAGGTCATCATAAGACCAAGAAAACACATGTTTATACTTTTTTAATAACCTTATCAGATTTTCCCTTACCTCCCTACTCAGATTTTTTCCAATGTATACCACTTGAGGGGATGTTTCTGAACCTAAGTTTATTTCCTCCAGATCCTCAATCTTAGTATTAGAATTTTGTGACATGTATCCATCATTGATCTTAAACATGCCCTCTAGTTCAGCCAACCCTTTAGGAATATTATTTGAGGCTAACTGAACAATCTCATTTCCCATTACACATTCCTCTCCATCAACAATCTTTTGTGAGGCATTAAAATCAATTTGATGCCCATCATATTGATCTAGACTTTGAATGAATTTAAGGATATCATGATCATCCTCAAAGACTTGCCAATTATACATATTATCAGGCACTGCAAGCCTACTTTTGATCTCTAACATTGATACACCAGTCAAAGTAACATCATTGTTCTTTAATGCAACATTAGCAAGGAAATCTGCCACAATATTATTTGACCTTTCCATTGAAAGAATATTGAAAGCATCAAACAATTCTAATCTATCCCAGACAACATGTTTATACAATTGTCATCTTTGGCAGCATATTTAGATCTAATTTGGGCTATGATTGATTGGGAATCACCATGGACTTTTACGCATATTATACCATGTTTTATATCAATATCTAAACCCAATATCAAATCCTCATATTCGACAGTATTATTAGTACATTGGAAATTCAATAGAAATGAATATTTGAAGGTAGTACCTAATGGGGATATAAGAAAAACACCAACTCCTAATCCTTCTTTAGAACATCCTCCATCAAAGTACATTTTCTATAGTCCATCTTGCTACAATAGAAACTCATCAACTATGGGATCAATGTTTTTTAATTGTGGCACAACCTCTTCTACCATGAAATTCTTGATGTCAATATCAAAATAGCAATTCAAGGCTTCAGGTGCAACCATCTCAACCATAACTAAGGAATGAGGCTTCCTATACAACTTCACTTCAGTTCCATTGATAGGAAAAATGGCATATGATAAATCCAACTGCAATTTTCCTCCCATAGCTTCTGCCCACTATCTTGATAGAAGCATACCATAATGGGGCTTAGTATAAACTAAAACCACATCCATCTTGTATGTGGCCTCAGGGAAAGAAATAATTTTTACTTCTATCCCCACTAAGGTTCCCACCATAGGAACTACTCTATTATCCATAGCATAACACCTACCATTGGATGTATCAACTTGTAATCCTAACTTCTTCATGACATGGTAGGGCATCACAATGGCTACAACACCAGAGTCTATCATGGAATTCTTTAGCAAGAAGTTATTCACAATCAATGTAACATAGAAAGGGTCAAGGAAGATGGTTCTTGTGTTACAATATTTCCAACATAAAAGTTAGAAATATCCTTATTTGCTTCAGGTCTATCCATTGGATTTTCCTTTTCTGGTATAACAGGATCAACACCTTGTTCATTTATCAAAGCTAGAGCAGCCATCTTATGCTCCTTGATTTTCAACATTTCCGATAGGGGAATAGAAACCTTCATTTGAGACAAGGCATGTCTTATGTCAAAAGTAGGGGGATCGGTAGAAAGATCAGAAGTATCCTTTGCTTTACCAATCCTCCTCTTTACCCTATCTATGGAAATTTCCTCATTCTTTTTACCTTCAACAATAGGTTCCTCTTTCTTATTATTACCACCTTTTCCTTTGACAACATTTGGTTTAAGAGGCACCTTTTTTTGAGAATCATCTTTGACAAACACTGACCTAGGTACCCCTTGATCAGCTTCCACTCTTATATTCCTCAAATTGTATGAGTACCTTGCTGGAGAAATAGAAACCACAATTAGAGATATGATTTCTTCTTCACTAGACTGTCTCCAATGAGTTATATCCAACTCTAATCTGATCATATTAGTCTTGCACATATCATTATCAAAATCATCATGATCAGACTGAGTAAACACTTGTTGCTCATAACTTGGGAGAATCCTCCTTTTATGATCAATATCAGCACAAATCTCTTCATCATCTGAAGATAAGAGTTCTTTCACTCTTTCAGTGGTAAACATGTTAACTACAGGCTTTTTAGATTCTTCATAATCTACTGCATGTGAATTATCAGTTTCTTCTTCCAAAGCTTGAGCTATAGCACACTGGTAAGGTGAATGAGGTATGTTACAAGCCACACACCAAGGAATGCTTTCCACATTATGTGCTGCATTTTTCTTCAAAGGATTAGGGGTATCATTCCCCTTTTTAGTTTCATGGTTATCAAAGACAGGTTTCCCATCTTTCCAATTTGTCTTGTAAGGATGATCATGTAACCTTGGGAACCTTTCCTGCCTTTGATAAGGTGGTCTAGTGTCCTGATAATTTCTCCCACCCTTTTCAATCTTAGTTGAGAGATCCTTGACTAAACTTTCCAACTTGTCAACCTTATCATCTTCCTTGGTTGGTCTCACAACCTATGGTTTAGTTTCCTTCCACAATATGCCTTCATCCCTTTTGTACATCTGACTAGATGCCTTCCTATTAATCTTAATATTTATAGCCAATTTGAAAGCATCTCTCAGAGTATGAGGATTTTTATCTCTCAAAAGATATGACATCTTTCCATCCAAGGCATTAAAATATGTGGTCAAGCAAACTGCATTATCTAGTCTTAAGACTTGAAACAATTTGTACATTGCCTTTTGAAACCTACCATTAAATTTAGACATGCTCTCATTTTGATGCTTCTTGATGTTATTAAATTCATTGAGCATATAACTTGAATTAACATTTTTTGCATATTGCTCCTTAAAACTCCTAACAAATTCATCCCATTATGCAATACTATTTTTAGGCAAGCCTGTATACCAATCCCTAGTATCCTCAATTAATGACTGAACAAAAAGATTCATTACAAAATCCTCATGTTCAATTTTATAGTCATTAATTTTGTCTATAAAAAACTTTAGATGCTCTGCACATGTAACAACATTGTTTCTAGTAAACTTAGGGATCTTCTCTCTTACCTCATTTTGGATGACATTAGGCTGAATAGGGATACCATCAAAGAACAATGGTCTGTATCTATCCAAGTGAACTAGTCTTCTTTGGAAATTTTGTGGGCCTTTCATTCCTCCTCCAATAGTTTGACATGAGACATTTCCCATGGTGCCATCAATCAATGGGACTGTTGGATTGGTATTTTGAACTAGTCTAGGTGCAGCTTGTTTGGGAATTGAAGCTTGGGGATTGGGTATTGTACCACAAGGTTGGTTTAGTGGTACTATGCTTACAATAATAGGGACTAGGCTACTAGCAGTTGTATTCATGTTGACATGAAAGAAGGCAATCTTCCTCTTCATTTCATCTTCATCAGCCTCCAACTCCATTTTCTCTAGCTGGATAGCTCAATCCTCCTTGGCCTTTCTAGCCTTTTCCAACTCTAAGTTGGCTTGGGAAACAACATTAGGAATAATAGTATTCCTCTTAGGTTCATTTATACTTATACCAACCACCTTTTGTTTTCCTTTGTCAAATGGTTCCTTTGTAGCATTTCTGAGATATTCATTTCTTTTAACTTTAGATGGATGCAATTGTCTTAGGATGGGGCCTTCTCCCTCAAACTCATCTTTCTTTGGATTAGGCATACTACCATCAGCTTGTTTTCTCAAAGCTCCCATATCACCAAATAATTCACTGTCTAGACCCTGGAAATCTTGATTTAGGATTTTAGCCTAGATCTCATTATTCTTTTTTTTTTCTCACAAGATCTTGTCTCTCCTTGAGTAACTCATAGATCTATTATTCCTGCACCTTTCTTCTATTAGCAATTTCTAACAATTGCTCTTGCTCTTTCTTTCTCAAGGCTATTACTTCCTCCCTCAACTTTTCTAAATCATAAGTGGTAGTTTCTTGAGCAGAGGTTTCTCCTGGTTGATCTAGAATTTATCTTGCAGGGAAAAACCCTATGTCTATGGCTTCATCTTCCTGAGAAGGATTGATTGCACTAGGTTTTGTTTTCCTAATAAGTTCATGATCATTAGAAGAAGAAGAGGCTTCTTTAGGAATAGGTGTGGGGATTTGATCTCTAAAAGGTCTGGGAAAATTAGGATTGAAGAGACCTCTCCTAGACCATTGTTTTCTACTAGGTGTATGGAGTTCATCACCCATATTACTCTCTGGATGATCTCTATAATAAGACCTAGTGAATCTTTGTCGACTCATAATATTTTCAACAAAATATTTCCCAAGGCTTTACCATTGAACTAGCAACTGGTAAACATATATCTTAGAGTCACCACCCACTAACAAGTGGGGATAGAAATTTATAGACTGGTCTGCAACAAAATAATAGATGGTTAATAGAAACATAACAAATCCATTGTGCACTATTTGTTCCCTAGTAGAGTCACCAATTTTGTTAGTGCTCAATCTTGTAGATGATAAATAGGAATTAGAAACCTATGATATAAAACTCTAGCACTTCCCAATAGATGCATCTAACAAAATTAAAACACTAAGGTATTAAGGTTAACAACCTTCTTCACTTTGAACCTAAATCTTTGGTGGGTTTACCTTTCAAATCTGCTTCTCTAAAGCATGACAATAGTTATCCATGTCCTCAACATGGACAATACATTCAAATTATACAATAAAACTTAAAATGAATTGATTATTTGATTTTTTGATCATGAAAATGCAAATTAAGCTAAGACCAGTGCCAAATCCTAGGGCATCAGAGTCATAAAACATATATCAATAGGAAACCTTTCAAGAAAAATATGCTAAAACCCAAATGAGGTGCCTTACACCCCATTATTCCATTTGCTTATCCTGCTATCAAATTCCTATATAGACCATAATTCCCATAGATCTCCATTAAGATTTACCCTTCCCTTGAAAGAAACTTAAGCTTAACCCCTATATCTACCTTGTAAACAATGTATCAAAATGCCTTACAATTTAATACATAAAGGAATTTAAAATCCATACATGAAGACAAATAGAATATGCAAAGGAGTTCCAGTATATTATATTGATATTTTTATTGTATCAATATATTCTTGACAGAGAATTGTAGGATAAAAGTACTATTATCATAACTCTCTTTATAGAATAATATTCACCACCCTTTACAAAAGAAGAAAACTTGCTATTTATATCATTGGCTATCTTGGAATCCTCAGAGAAAGGATGCAAAAAGCTTTGGATAGCTAGGACAATGACTTGCACTCCACACAAAATTACATTACATGATGACAAGAAACCACAAGAAACCACAAGAAATAGAAATTTGATTCTCATCATACTAGATCTTCATAGGTGGCACCTTTGTCTGATGATATTTCTGAGTAACTACATAAGGTTGTTACATGAATGATGACTACCATTTCAGGCTAACATACATCATTCTCTAAATTATAGTTACTCTCCCTATATTAAAGATCAAGTGCCATGTGTAATTCATTCTTCTTCTATTGCTATTGGATCAATGGTATCTGGTTTCCTTGAATTATGGTCCACTGTAAAAAACCCTAGAGAGAAAAACCCTTAATCATTTCAAATACTAGAAGCAACGGCCATCAAATCAAATTTTAAAATGTGGTCGTCAATCATATCTCTTCCCAACACATTTGATGATCCTCATAATCATCAAACAGTCAACTGGGCCTGTTCAAAATCAATCAACCACATCATCATCAATTAGAGACCAATTAGAAGTGAACACATCTGCAACACCTTGCAACTAGACTCACTTTTGACCTTGGCAAGCAACTTAACCCTTAATCATCCAGTGAACACACGACTGAAGGCATTCTCCTAGTCGCTGAAATTTTATCTTAACCACAGTTTGGTTTGGAGATCACACGAACAAAGGCATTCACATGATTGCTTGATGTTTTCTTAACCCTGGGTTCTGTCAAGTGAACAGATGCTAGTCTTTGATCAATCTTTCATCCCGTGGTTTTCATTTTCTGCTTAAAACCTTGTCTTAACTCTACTTGGATTTGGAGAATAAGTGACTGAAGGCATTCGCTAGATCTCGGAACACTTCACTAAACTAGGGTTTGGTTTGGAGATCATGTGAACAAAGGCATTCACGTGATTGCTAAAAATTTCCTTGACCTAAGGTTTCATTTAGAGATTCAATGACCACCATCCAATCATGACTACATCAATGGCCCCCGCTAAGTCTCTAATCTTTTATCTTAACTCATCTTCTATTTGGTAATCTAGTGACTGAAGGAATCTCGTGATCACTAAATACTTGGCTTGACCCTAGTCTAGTCTAGAGATCACAAAAATGAAGCATTCGCGTAATCTCACAATCTTTCCTTGACCCTTGGTTTGATCCAGAAAACACATAACCATCACCTAATCAAATCTGCATCCACAGCTCATATTCTATCTTGAAACCTTTATCTTTAACCCAATCTTGATCATGAGATCATGTGACTAAAGTATTCTCTATATGTTGGAAAATTTCTCTTAACCCTGGTTTCATCACAAGAATATGCAATAGCCTTTATTCACCAAGTCACTAGATCATTTACTTAACCCCAAATAAATCATGAGATCAAGCGCCAACTGTTGATCTTGTTCACCATCCACGGTCATTGCTGAATCGCCCAATGTTTCAAAGCTTGACCATTTTATCATGAGATTGAGTGAATGCCTTTATTCACCAAGTTGCTGAATGACATAAGACTTAGCTATTATATCTAGAGATCACGCGACTAAGGAAACCTTGCACTATAAACACCCTTGTCACTAAATCACCAAATATTTTTATCAGAACTGCCAAAATCTAGCGAACAAGAGATAACCATTGTCGCTAAATTGCTAAATACTTTATCACCTACACAGTCTAACTTGAGATTAAAAGACCACCATTGATCTAGGAAAGCATCAATGACTATTTATTGATCGCTAGATAAAAAGTGACTTAGCAAATAAATCCTGAGATCTAGCAAACACTAAGAGATAAAAGACCGCGTGCAGACTTGAATGCTTAAGTGGCCAATAAAGTAACATGAAAATATAAGGATCTAGGGAACACTTAAGACACATTTCAGGAACAAAAACCCTATTGAGGGAAATAATACCTAGGGCAAGGATACATAAGCAATTTTCACATGGTGGTACTTGAAACTCAAACCCTAAATGGGGAAAGACACTTGCAAAGACACAGAAAAACAAGTCAAAGATCAGAAACAACATTTTCTCAGAAAACCTAAAATTGCTCCAACATACTTAATCCTCCATTTTCAATTATCTCTTTGGCTACCTCATCTATTGACCAACTTTTATTTAGAACAACTTTAAACTAATTATTATCATCTTCATCATCATCTAAATCATCTTTTCCTCTAATTAACTTTCTTCTTTTTCTAGGTGCCTCAATAGTAGATTTAGTACCTCTCTTTTTATATGTCTTCGTCAGTTATGCTATAGTTGGCCTTAATATATTTACAACTCCCTTCTTCATTGGAGGTGAAGCTAAAGTTGTTGACCTTGTACGTGCCCTTGTTTGCACTTCTAACTGCTTCTTCTTTGGAGTGGGGGTAGTAGAAACCAATGTAGATTCTACATCATTGTCAGACTCGGTTTCTTCACTGTCATGTGGTTTGTTAGAAAGAAGTAACTGACCTTCAGTTGCTACCTCAACTAGTGTGCTCTCAGATGACTTGACATCATCACCAAATTTATTTACAAGATTTTTCATCATTTTCCTTGATTTCTTTGTTATTTTACCGATAATTAGGCCTATTTTAATTTTTGTCTTGGCCTCTTCATAGGTTCCAAACCTTTTTGCATTGACATCCGTCGGTACAAGTAATAAGGCTTTTATTGATTTTGAAGCAAATTCTCATATCCCATAGGGGCTAACCATTTTATCCTAAGATCCACAACCTTAATCAATGTGTGATCAGTGTCAACTAGAAAACATATCTCCTGCACATAATCTACTGCTAGTTGCCTTGGAATTCTACTCTAAGAATTCATTCTACCTTTGAATTGTTCAAAATAACTGTCTAAAATATTATTAAGATTATGTCCCAAGCCTTTAATAAAATATGTAATTTTCACTATGATTGGCTTGTCGGTTGACCATTCTATATTACTGACTGACGGGAAAAATCGTTGCACATAAAAGAATATGCAAACTAGTAGGGATCCAAACTTAGATGTGTTAGACTTTTTCGACCAGATTTTCTTCATGTTCTCTTCAATCTGCTTCAAAAGAAGCTCGGCGAGGTCCAACTAAAAACCTTTCTTTATCATTTTGAATGCAATGTCAATGGCTCCATGTGGCACACTATTCAGTCTGCTCGATTGATAAATCTTATAACTGATGACATGAGCTGAAAATTTTACTTAAGGTTCCTTAATTGTGTTTATCTTCATATCTCGGTCATCCCACTTGACTCCAGTGTTCTTCTCAATTTCTGCCCTAGATGCACTATGAAATGCCTTCGCCTTATCAGTGGTAGGATAGCTGGTGACCGCATGAATCATTTTCTTAGTTATTTTAATGGGCTTATCCAGCTAAAACTTTCCATCATGAAACCAACTGAGAACAACCCTAATCCATTCGCTCTTGAAATATTTCAAAAAATTTATGACATTCACCAAACCCAGTACCTCTAGTTGCTTGTAATCGGATTTCAATTTTCCATCTTCTCCACATAGCTTCTAATAAGCTACATACATGTCAAAATCTCCAATTTATCCTATCTAACAGTGAATGTACAATCTCACGTCCTCAACTAGTAGAACCCTAGGTGGTATGCTTGAGAAAGATCTCGTTTGATCAATTTTCGATGCAACTTCGAGATGAATTTTGTATCAGGGTTCATTACATGTTGCAAAAATAATAAGGTTAACTTCCTCCTCCTTTGCAAACTTAGACTTGTTCACTTTTGATGTAGACACCATGATTTCTTAATTTAGGGTTTTGGTAAGTACAAGTATGAACAACTCGGTAATAACAGAACTTACACAAAAATGTCCATGAAATCACTAAGAAGACTTTGAAGTTGTGCTCAAATACTCTGAAAATCCTTTGCATGAAATCACTCTGGAAGCTCTTTCCTCTTTAAAAACACTAGTGAAAGAATGAACTAAGTTCATCATGTATTTATAACTTTTTCAAATTCCCGCTCAAAGCTTTTGAAATAAATGCTCGATCTACTCACAAATTGATGACAACTGTCAAACTCAGTGAGTACCACAAAATATCAACAGCTCAGTTAACACATAACTTATCACTTAGTTAATACTGATACTCGATTAACCTTGCATAATAGTCACCGACAAGTAACTCCTTATTCAGTCTAGCATATACCGATTGTAAACTCTTTAAAGTCCAAAACTTATAAAATCATAATGCATCTCAGTTCATGTGGATTTGGTATTTGCACATCTAATAGAAGGAACTATATTTAAAATATGATCAACTTGAAATGTCATTTCCATACATACCTTTTTCAGCTTAGGTGGAGGTGCTGATGTCACCCAATCCAATGGATGAGGTTTCACTGACTGCATTTCTTGAATCAACATTATCATTTGATGCATTTCTCCACATAGTGTTTCTTATTCTCATGATATTTGCAATTGTATTTCCATTCTCAAAAACTTGTTCTTCTGGTGCTCGGTCTCTACAATCTTTACTTAGGTGACCGACTTTGTGACAATGTAAGCATGCCATACCAGTTCTTGTCCAGCTTCAAGATTTTCCAGCCCATCTCTTCCTCATGCAATTAGCTACAATATGTCCATACTTTCCACATACTATGTAGTTAACCCATGTGTTATAATACCAAGTGTAAGCATTACCTTGTCTTCTCACTTGATAGGATTTGTTCTTTTCTTTCAGTGTCCAGACTTGCTTCATTTTTGTTCTACATTCTTATGAGATGTGTCCATGCATGTTGCAAGTGTGATAGTGTTTCTCCATGTAGATTTTGTTAGGAGTCCTATTCAACTTAGATCTAAATTCATATGTCCGATGTCCAAACTTGTTACAATTATAACAATGACCATTAAACTTAGGAGTGGTTTTAGGTTTACCTTGTGCTTTACTCATGCAAACATTCAAAGTGTGGCTCAATTTACCATAGTGATAGCATGTCAGTGTCTTAGGTATCTGATTATGGTTTTTATTCATCTACTCAACATATTTAGATGATTCTCCTTGCTCTGTGTAGCCTAATCCAGTAGTGCTTCCAAGTCCTCTTTGACTAATCATAAAATCATCAATTTTCTCATAACTATCTTCAACCTTTTTCATCATCTCATTATGTTGTTGCTGCATCTTCACTTCATTTCTTAGTTTTTCATTTTCTTCCCTGAGTACTCCAATATCTTCAAGTTTCCTTTATAGCTCATTATTCACTCGGTTGATCTCATGGCTTACAACAATCATCTGATTGGATATTTTGAAGTGATGCTTGGTAAGTCTCAGTATCTCAGTTTCCTTCACTTGTAGTTGTTCAGTCATTTGTCCTCTATCTTCAACAACCAAATTTCTCTCTTGTTCAGCTTGTCTAGAATTGTTCATCACATCAATCATTCTTACCATTTGTGTTTCTTTCCTGATCTATAGGGCTTTCACTTGTTTAGTCAAATGAAGATTTTTCTCAGATAAATCATAAATTGCACTTTCAGAACCATCAGAAATCTTGCCTGAATTAGATCCAATATTCTCAAATAGATCATCAATATCTTCTTCATGATAGTTAGTCTCACTCTCTATAATAGCCATGTTCTTTCTCTGAACCAGTAACTTCTTCATTGCATCCTTAGCTTTCTTTTATTGCTCAACAAGAATCTACATATGAATCTTTTGATTTTCTATAGTTTTGTTGAATTTATATCTCTCCATGTTTGGATCTTTCCTCTTCAATGATTAAACCTTCCAAATAAGAGAACTAGCTCTGATACCAATTGTTGGAATGGAAAGATAAGGGACTAAGAGGGGAGGGGTGAATCGGTACCCTAAAAAATATTTAATTATATACTCAATTTGCAAATAGTAGTAACTAATCTATCCAATTGAACCCATTGTTTGCAATGTTCATTTAAATGACTTGTAAATGTAAAGTGCATTGAAAAAAAATAATAAATCAATCACATAACATAGATATTTTGGTTACGTAGAAACCCTTGTGAGAAGGTAAAAAATGCGATGGGGATGACATCCACAAATTCTTCACTACTATAGATAATAAAGTATGTTGATTAAGGCTACAAGTTGTGATCACTTCTGGTGATCTTACCCTGTTAGGAGTAATAATACTTGACCGACTAGA